>JANHFX010017996.1:0-17229 GCA_027560015.1 Chloroceryle amazona | reverse complement strand
CCCGCGCGGCCCTCCCTGACCCCGTCTGCCGTTTGCGGGGCGCGGGAAATGGCGGAGCTGGAGCTGGGGCAGCACTGCGGGGTGCCGGATTGCCGCCAGCTCGGTAAGCGGCGGGGACGGTCGCGGAGACGGGGCCCGGTCTCCCGCGGGATGGAGGGGGTCCGGTAGCGGCGGTGAGGGGGGTGCGAAGGGGGTGCTTGCCCCTTTGGGTGTCCTCCGTGCTGCTGCTGCAGCCCTGCACGCTCCATTGCCAGGGCCTGTGGCTTCAGCTGGGTCACCGAGTGGTTAATCCCGGGTTTTGCCGGCTCTCGTTACCCTCGTATTCCATTCTTCCCCCCGCGATGGGTCACGGGAGATCACGTTGATGACAGTCGCAGACCCGTGACATGTAACCTTTTAGAAAGAGACAGCACAGCCCCTTGTACCGAAAGCTTTCACGTGGGACCGCTTGATCTTAAGAGATGAAGTGACCAAGAGCATCAATGACCTGAGCTTTGTAGTCTGGTTGCATGGTGGTCCTTAAGACCCCAGCTGAAGGATGGAGTAATGGCCTGGAGGTGGATATCTGCTGCCATCCGTCATGTGGCTGAGGTCAGCAGATGCTGAGGTGATTTTATCTGTAAGAATCGATGCAGATGTTGTTGCTAAACCTACCCCATAATAGAGGTAATCAAAAGTTAATCATGTAAAAAAGTACTCTAGCATGTTGTCCTACTGAAAACAAATCTCTTTTGTTTCAGATTTTCTGCCCTTTGTATGTGATGGCTGTTCAGGTGTCTTTTGGTAAGTTCATAGATTGATGAGTATCTCAAGCTGGAAGGCACCCATAAGGATCACCGAGTCCAACTCCCTGCTCCTCACAGCACTACCTAAAATTAAATTGTAAGGCTGAGAGCATTGTCCAGATGCTGCTTGAACTCTGACAGGCTCGGTGCTGTGACACTGCCCTGGGGAGCCTGCTCCAGTCGCTGATCACACTCGGTGGAGAGCCTGTTCCTAGTGTCCAGTCTGAACTTCACCTGAAGCAGCTTCAATGCATTCCCCTGTGTCCTGTCACTGGTCACCAGGGAGAGGAGATGATCACCTCTTCCTCTGCTGCCCCCTTTGAAGAGGTTGTAGACTGTGATGAGGTCACCCCTCAGCCTTTTCTTCTCCAGGCTGAACAAACCCAAGTGACCTCAGCCACTCCTCATAAGTCTTGCCCTCGAGACCTTTCACAGCTCCTCCCAGTTTAGTACTGCTGGCAAACTTACTTCACATACCTTCGAGTCCTGCACCCAGATCATTTATAAAAGCAATAAAGAGCACTGGCCCTAAAATTGAGCCCTGGTGAACCCCACTGGTGGCTGATGTGATCCCATTTACTGTTAACCCTCTGAGACTGACCTGTCAGCCAATTGCTCACCCATCTCATCATAGACTTGTCCACCTGTGTCTGGGCATCTTGTCCGATGGATACCGCAGGAGACAGTATCAAAAGCTTTGCTAAAATCCCCAAACACCACATCTCCTGGCTTCCCTAGATTAGGTAAAAATAATTGTTTGATTGAAATGTGCCACTTTTTTCCCCCAGTTGGTTGTTATGGAGCTTTGAAGTCAGGGGGATAATCTTTAGAATACAGGTTGATTTGGGAGGCATCTAGACCCTGTTTTGTATTGATTTTTGGGGGGAGGACAGGTATTTTTGCTGTAGGAAAAAACCCATGAAGTTTCTTGTAAGTTTCAAATCAGGGTCTGCACTTTGATTTACACTTCAGATTAGCAGAGGGCAGCAGAAATTAACCCAGACAGTCTGAGGGTGGATTTCACTTCTAAGATGTTAGAACCCTCCCAGGGATTTCTGCTGCGGTGGAAGCCATTGAAACAAACAAATTCCAGTTGCTTTGAGCTGAATTCTTAAGCATGGTCATGTCCTTATTCCCTTGAAATAGTTTGTGCACTTGGGGCCTAAGTTCCAAGAGTTCCTAAGTTCCTAAATATGCTACATACTTGGGAGGAATACGCTCAATCCATTCAAGGTGTGAAATACACAGGTTTGAAACAAATGTGGAGAAGATTCACTATTTAATTGAAGTGTTTCTATGATAAAACTTGATAGATCACTCTTTGCATGCGTGCACATGCAGTTTTCTTGTCCTGAAATGCTGATAACGGTGTTATTTTTATTTCTTTTGCCACAAAGCCTTCAGCACAGGAGCCGGGATGCTCACGGTTGTTCTGAGGTAATCTAATCACATATGAAGACTTTAAAATTAAAAATTCTGCCTGTTTTAAATTGGGTATATACACATAGTATATAAATATGAAGTATTTAACTAAGAATGTGACACGTTTAAAAGAAATGAATCTACTCTTTCTCTGCTCGTCAGAACTAAATTGAGTTTGAGTAGGATGATGGTTCTTTTGCTAACTGAGCCAAGTTAAGCAGGACAAAAGTTGGTGAGAATCAGCAGACTAGTTTTGCCCATAAAATTGTGAGCTAGTGCAGTTCTTTTGGTGGCAACTTGCAGCTGTAATACCTGTTTATTTACAGAAAATATTTTCTACTAACACCTAGGTGAATATAAGAAACAATTCTGTGAAACCAGATCAGCACAGATCTTACCCGTGCTCATACAAGGACTGCAATGGAAAGGAGCTTTTGCCAGTTTTGTGTCCATACTGTGAAAAACATTTTTGTCTAAGGTGAGTGGAACAGAGGGTTTAAGTATCAATACTCATTCGTTACTGTATGCAAAGGGTAATCAAAGTTTCACCCTCTTGTTTACAGACACAGGCACCAGTCAGACCACGAATGTGAGAAACTGGCCACCCCAAAACCTCGAATGGCTGCCACTCAGCAGCTTGTTAAAGATCTTATAGGCAAGTCCAGCGGGATATATATTCTACATTTATCTTCAGAAAGCTAATTGAGCCTGTCACCTCCTCTTACTGACCAAATAAGAAGAGAGGATGGGGGGTCCTTGTTTAAATAGCCCTCAACTCACATGTCAGCACGTAGTACTGTTCAGCTAGACTGAGACAACACTAGCATATCTCTATAAAGAGAATCTTTGAAGATTAAATAGAGCCCAGGTGTCTTTCAGAATTGTCTTTTCTCATTCTGTAAGTGCTATAATGTAATGAATTGTACCTAGATATTATTATTTGCATATTAATTCATGTGCACATCACACTGCCTAACTGGGCAGTGGCCTCCTGGGTGCAAAGGAGGACCTGTGACTGTTGCCATGTGAATGCTGTGATGGCCCCAAGTGTAGAAACTTAGGAATTTGCATCTATTTGGCCTTTTCAGTGTAAAGGAGTTCTGCTAGAACTGTGACTATTCCAAATATCCTTGAATAGGAGTACCGGATAACACGGCCTCGGGAGGACATGAAAGGGATGGGAAACTTGGAGACAGTGGGCTAATTCCAAGAGATGTATCGAGGAGATGGTCTGAATCATCACACTAACAGGAATAATGTTGTTCTCAGATTCTAAAAAAAATGAGGAAGCAAAAAGCAAAAAACGTAAAGGAGCAAAAAACAGTGAGACAGCAGCCAAAGTGGCATTGATGAAACTGAAAATGCACGCGTGTGGGGACAAGTCCTTGCCTCAGGTCAGTAGTGTTTGTTTTCAACAATTCAATTCTCAAAGGAAATGAGAAGTTTTCCAAATGTCTTGTTCTTCACCCAGTTCCCTCGGTTTGGTTTTGGATTTAATTCCTCAAGCCTGCAATCATTTATACATCTCTTTCAGTCTGGTAGCCAAAACCAATCTCACTAGTCTCATGGCTGTGTTGAGTTTGGAGCAGGCAGGCCAAATTCCTTTATTTTACAGCAGGAATGTGTTTGCTCACCGTACAGCTGTCACCTAACACTGCCCAGACAGACACGGTCCTTTAGGAAATCTTGGCAGCTGGATGATGACATCAAGCTGTAGTTACAATTAAAGCTTTATTGATTTAACAGACTTTGATGATCAGAGTATCATAGAATTTTCAGATCGAGCTAGCACAGAATTTTAATCATTGGAATCAGTGTAGCCCAGTTTTGTAAATAACTTAGTGCAGACTTTTATAGCTTGTGCTTCTGAATCACCTGGACACTCTGGGGATCAGGTCAAATCTTAATACCTGGCTTGAAAATCAATGTCAATATCACAGTCATCATCTAATCTCGAAACACAGAATATAACACAGGCATCTGGTGGGGGTGTGCCAGTTATTTGATGTATCAAGCAGCTTTAGGTAAGGCTTTACCCCATTTTCCTGTATATAAACTTTGCCCTAGAGCTCATTTTAACAGATCATTCCACATCTTGACTGTGCCGTTACTTTCGGGTCTGTAGGATGGGTGCCACACTCAGGTAACTCTGTGATGTTCACACCATTCCTGGGAATTCTGTTGGTTTTGGGTTTTTAACAAATGAGTGCCATTGTCAGACCGAACAGCAGAGGGCATGGGAGTGTCAGCAAACCGCTGATTAAATCCTGCCACCATGGGGAGACCATCAGCTTTCCAGCAAGCAAAAGCTTTACCTAAGCCTGATATTATTTCAGCTCCAGTAAGGATATAACTCAACCCCTCGGGTGTTTGAGGGAGAGGTCCAACATAATCAATTTGCCAAGTGGACCAGGGGATTTAATTCCTACCCCCTGTCCATTTGGTCCCCAAAGAGGTGGCTCCCTGGATGAGGCCCTGGCATTGATTCCTCATCAGTTGTTTCAGTGGCCTCATCAACATTGCCCCGTATCCAGCTCACAGAATATCAGTGCCAAAGATATTTAGGTTTCCTGGTCACATTTGGTATTTTCAGAGGGCAGGGGGAGGCAAAAGGGAAGTTCCAATTTTACCTTGGCAATTGACTAAGGAACCACTGCTCCATTTACTCCAGTTACTACTATTTTCTGATGTTCCAGACGTATAGCTCTAGGACATGATTCTGCTTTACTCATGAATCGTTGTGCTCCATTATCTATGAGGAAATCAGTCTTTAATTTATTGTTTACCGTGGCCCAAAGAGTGGGACTTGGTCCTCAAGTGGCGGAAGGTAGGGCCACTTGTACCTCCCCCAGTCTGACCCCTTGTCTAGTTCCCCTGATAGTGCTCTGACAGGATATTTTTGTGGTTTAATGCCATTTCCATGTACGGGAGGGACCTTAGGTAGAGATGTAGATAACAATTCATCTGGATCCTGCCAAGGAGCTGTAGGTTCCTCACTCCAGTCTTACAATGGACCTTATTACCAGGGGTCTGGAGCAGGGGGAACCGGTCACGCGTGGCAAACCCATCTCAAAGGGATGCTTTTCATGTGGAGTACCGAGGGGCTTCTGACACAGACAGGCCACAGTTTGCACAACTCTGTACCAGTCAGACTGAACCTGTCTCACAGGAGGCTGAACATTGTCTTCTGCAAAGCTCCGTTCTTACTTCGGCTGCTCAGATTTATATGCTCACATATTTCATTTCCAGATGAGGGCCCGAGGGCAGCTGTTCTTGCCTTTGTGTTGGAAAAGGGTTTTGACAGTTGGTTTTTGCTTGTTTCAGCCCTTAATTTCCTTGATTCTCCAAGTATTTTGCAGATTCCTTACTGCTTTTCACCACTGTGGCCAGTCAAACCTTGTGTTCAGGTCTTTTCCACATATCAGGATTAGGTTTGGTTTAGAAACAACTTGATTCTTCCATCTGGAGTTTCACTTTAGATGTGTACTTAGGCATCCTCTTCAAAAAACTGTTTTGATTACTTTTTGCCACATTGTTATGTTGGAGCTCACTAAGTTTAGCCCTCTTACATTGATTTTATAATACTGAAAGCATTCTAAGTGATAGTCCTATTGTTAGGTCTTATCTTGGTAAAGTCCATTTAATTATTGGGTTTATAACAACAGCAGCTGTTCCATTATTCACTCCTCTTATGAATTTCTTTTATTTTCTTTATACTTTGTCATGCTTGGAAATTAGATAACTCTGCTTAGTCAGAAGTCATAGTACAAAGCCCTGCTTGTAGCATTCTTTACAGTTATTACAACTTCAATAAATATGTGCAGGACAGAAAATTATTAATTTCAAATAGTGTGGAACATAAGTTCAAAAATCCACCCTCAATATATATATAAGAAAATTTTAGAAGTTGCTTCCTCATTCCAAAGCCAGTAAGCTTTAAAAAGAGTAGCAGAAATTACTGTATGCTAATTTCTCTTAATATTAATTTTCTCATTTGGATATTAGTTGTTTAATCATCTGGAATAGCCATAATTGTAACACGAGATATTAAAGCTGTTAACCTTCAGCACCTCTCTCTATTTAATTTGCTTCTCCTGGCCCTTTTCTGTACAGCTCGTTCCAGTTTGATGACAGAATTATTTGAATATGAAGTTTCTGGAATGTCTCTTAGGCATTTTAGTTCTCATCGCTATGTAAAGATGGAGACTTTTTTCTCCTGGAGGTACACAGCAAAAGGACAGGGGGCAATGGGCATAAGCTGCAACGTGTGGAATTCCAGTTAGATAATAGGAAGAAAAAAAAATCACATGAGATGTTGGAAAAGGCTGCTCTGAAAACTTGTAGAATCTGCATCCGTGGGATGTTCAAAACTTGGTTGAACCTGCATACTTAGGTCCAGCTTTAAAGTTCCCCCTCTTTGGGTTTGGACCACATCACTCCAGAGGTCATTCCTGACCTTTCTTACTCATGAGCAGGACACTCAGGCTGCCTTAGGAATATCTTTTCTCAGGCCTCTCTGTTCAGATTTGCTTTCTGCAGGTGATTGCTGCTTCTGGCGTCAGCCCTGCTATGAGTTACCCCTCTTAGAGATGGACCAGCTCAAACCAGGAGGGCCACGCTGCAAAATAGAGTTAGTTCCTGTGTCCCCAGCTGATCCATATTTTCATGGATATGGCACAGGAATTCCAGGAGGCGTATCCCATAGTTATCAATGCAACAGTGGAATGAGCTGGTTTGTGAATTGAGTTCCAGTAAACTGCGGGAGACTGTTTCATCGTCCCTAGAACTGAAAGGACCAGCTGTAAGAAGATGCTGGGGCACTGATAGCAGTTGAGTGATGTTAGAGTGCATCCTAACAGGATGGCTGTTGCGTGAGCTGTTTTACCAGTTGTGGTCGTTTACATTTTGGTAAGGTTTGGATCCTGTTTCCCCTGCCCCTTTGTAATATTCCTGGATGCTAAGGATATTTTGTGTGTGTGGAGAGCGCTCAGGTTTTGAGGAGAAGCGCTCAGTTTTACGAACATAGCTTGGGGGAGAGTAGTTCTCTATTCTAGGGAAGGCATAAATAAATCAAAAAGAAGACCTCTCTTGTTTGGTAGTGTCTGGCTTAGACTCAGCAAGGGTGGGCTGAACTGATGAATATATCAGCCATTCTTGCTCTGTGTCTTGAACATCAAGAGCAAATAAACCTGAAGAAGGGATTGTCTCAATCTCTTTCAAAATCTCTCCCTTATACGCTACTCGTGACATTTCTTAAACAAACATTTCAGTCTAGTAGATGGTGAAAAACTGTTTAGTACGTGCAAGGAGGAAAAACAGGATAAAGGATTAGCTGGCCATGTCCAGAATGTTGGTTTGTGAGGCAGTCATTTCTAGTACGGTGAATTGTTCTGCTCTACATGCCTTTGCACTCCAATTTGAGACATTATACTGCTGCAAAAAGCCAGCACTGCTTACTTAAACTCACATTTTGCTCCCCAGAGCAGTCATTATTGTCTAGTAAACCCAGAGCAGACACCTTCTCTCGTCTGTCCGTATTTAACAGTCCAGCTGTGGGACTCTGGCAGACATTCTGCCCACTTTTCTGTCCATCACACATGTGCCTGCAGCTGGAGGGGATGTCACTTGATGATCTCAGTCACTTATATTCTGCTGTAAAATGGGGGCCTTGGTCCTGATGGAGCAGAACAAGTTTCAGTTGGCAATATTTGGGTTGAAGTTTTTTGCTGAAAAAGTATTACATGTGTGTAACTAGAATGATGTGTTTCTTCTCTAAGTAATTTTTTGTCATTTCTCATGTTCTTCTAGGCAGAAAGAATTTACTTTCAAGTATTCTTACCGAAGGGCAACAAAGAGAAAAGCAAGCCCATGTTCTTTTGCAGGAGGTGGAGTATTGGCAAAGTAGTAGATTTTGCAGCTTCCTTAGCAAGCCTTAAAAATGACAACAATAAATCAACGTCCCAGGTAAATCAGTAACAGTAACATGTTCCAGATTGTGAGGTTTTGATTTGTTTGGTTTGGTTTGGTTGGTTGGTTTTACTCTTTTGTCCCTTCCCCACCCCTCTTCTTGCATCTCAGAGAGGCAAATCTTGGTGTTAATTTCTGTTGGTTTTACAGAAGCTGAGATTGTGCCACAGCGCCTCTGGAGAAGCCTTGTCGTTTGAGCACACATTGGAGTCGTGGTTGTCTGATAAGGACTATCCCCTGTACAATGGTGGAAATATAATCTTAGAGTATCTCGATAACGATGTTCTATTTATAGAAGATACAGAGTCGTACTTTAGTTAATATTAACTCATCACAAACAACAAAAGAGCAAAAATCAAAGAGTTTTTTAGAAGTGTGGTATTCCAACCAAGTCCAGTTTTCTTTTAAAAATCACTGGTGTGCCAGAATCTGTCCTCAGTTGTAAAGACACAGTTCCCATCAACTTCTCAATTGCTTGACTGGCAGAAGAACTGTGTCCTGAAAGCAAAAATTGTTATTATAATAACTAATATTACAGGCACTCACTTTCTAGACTAAACTCTTGCTGTATTTAGCTGTACATCATCAATGTTGCTTTCTAACAGTTTATTTTTGTGTAAATGATGGGGAATGTATATATTAAAATCAATACATAAAGAAAATGGAACCTTGCAGTGTATCCCTTCTCTGA
This sequence comes from Chloroceryle amazona, assembly GCA_027560015.1. Taxonomy (NCBI): domain Eukaryota; kingdom Metazoa; phylum Chordata; class Aves; order Coraciiformes; family Cerylidae; genus Chloroceryle; species Chloroceryle amazona. Next base: position 8,364 of record JANHFX010017996.1, on the reverse strand, counting down.
AAGAAAGAAACTCTTTACACTATTGCAGCATATTTTCTCTATCTACGAGACCAGGTTTCATGGAGTTCAGAATCCAACACTGTCCATGTCCCAGCTCCACATTTTCTTCTCATAATGATGTTTAAAAGGGAAGCTTTGTCTGGTTAGGTGGGAGATAAAAAGAGAGTTTGAAATTATCCTTTTCTAATTCTTGTGTAAAAGAGGATGAAATATGGTAGGAGAAGAAATACAATTCAACTAGAAGCATAGCATTCAACAGCTTGCAGCTTCCTCCTGGTACTTCCAACCAATCTCTGTTCTTTCCTCTTCAGCCCGCTGCAAGATGGACTTGGTAAGTTTTAAAGCGGTTGCTTGTAGTACATAAAGAAGTTACACCTCTGGGTACATACATATGACCTATAGAATGAAGGGCTTTCTCAGTTGTCAGTGTCTCAAAATGGCTTGGTGGTCATTAAAGAGAATGTTCAGAATATCAGTAGTTGATGCACTCCAGGTTTGGGATCCTTTTGGGTGGATTTCATAAGTGCTTTGTAAATTCAGAGTGAATGTAGCAAGGAAGAACTACAAGACTACCACGGTTGCAGCTGGTTTGAATAAAAACGTGTAATGTTGCAAACAACATAAATTCTGATATATGGTTGTAATTCCCAACCATCAATTCTGATAAACAGTTGGTTTCCCAACTGTAAGTCCTGATACCAAGGAGCATTCCTTCTGTCTTTCTTGAACAGGCCTGTTACAACCTAAACTCATTCTGCAGTGGCCTTCAGCCTGTCTCTATTTAAGCTAGAGGAGTAGAACCCTTTCAAGATTAATCTCCCCAGATTGCTTTCACCTCCTTACAGCTACCGAGGCAGAGTTCTCGGGTTGGGGGGAGCTGGAAAGGCAATCCTACGGAGACAGAAAGCCTAAACCCCACCTGCAAAGCTGGAGTGTGTTTCTAATGCTCTGTGGTGCTGTGTAGTGTGAATGGACTACTGGGGCAAAACTTCTCAGTAGATAACTGAATAGACCAGCAAGATTTTCAGCTGCCGTCAGCTGCAGCAGGTAAGCTGGGATCCACTGCTACCAAAATGACCTAGTGGCTTGTGATTCTGGTGGGGCACTATTCAGACAGGGGGAGAAAATCTCTGTCACCTCAGTGCCCTTTAACAAAGAATCACCCACTACAAGCACAGTGTTTTCTTTTTACAGTATCCACTCCATGCTGCTGCTGAAGTTTCTCCATGTGGAGCTTGGTCGTGGGCGTCTACAGGTGTTAAAGCTTCTTATCTGGTTTGGGTGGTGATGTTACAGGGTAGAGGATGAAGCAGAGTCCTGCTTTTTTGGGTCACCAGGGTCCAAGGTGCCTCTTTTTCAGTGGTGTCTGCTACAGGAACAGGTTTATGAAACCACTTCTTTATTTCTGTCTCAGCTGCTGTAAGGCTGCGTAGCCTTATGACTGTTTCTTGCAACTCAGCCACCTGGCAAAACAGATCACCAACCCACACACCCCTTCTGCAGGTACTTCTCTTTTCACTAGGAGAAGGCTCTGGGCACTTGCTGCACCCTACCGACTGTACTGGAGTATCCTTCCCCTCCAGGTCCATCTGAGTGGGTACATCAGACTCCTGAGAGGCTTTTTCCATAGGAACATTGGCTTTAACTCTCAGGTGAGTGGCCACTATTCTGGCAGATACCTGGAGCACATCCCTGGGTTGTGGACTTACAAGCAGAATGCGGAGCCCTCCCCGCATGAACTGCTGTGCAACTGCGCCTGCTCCAGCCCAGCGCGGGAGAGCTGCTGGCTCCCAGTGGTCTCTGCTCTTCCTCAGGTTTCCCTGGTTCCAGGAACCCCCGTGTCCACCCCAATCTAGCGCTCAGCCACAGAACTGACTGTCGCCACTGCTGCGTTCCTCGTTGATGGAGTCAGAACGTTGGCAGATGTGGGCTTGTTCAAGTGGCTGTAAAGTGGCACGGTTCTCGGGAGAATCATAGACTCATTCAGGTTGGAAAAGCCCCTTGGGATCAGCGAGTCCAACCATAACCCTACTCTACAAAGTCCACCCCTAAACCCTGTCCCTCAACACCACATCTCGACACATCCAGGGATGGTGACTCAGCCCCCTCCCTGGGCAGCCTGTTCCAGTGCCTGACTCCTCTTGCTGCGAAAAAATTTTCCCTAATGTCCAGTCACGAAGTATACTTGGTAATTTAGGAATATCTGTAGGATTATTATATATTGATTCATTTGGGTTAAGACCCCAAACCATCTCAACAACCGTGCCACTGTTTATTGTTCTTAGCTTGCTCTACAGTACCCTTTTTTGTAGTTTTAACATGACTTAGGTATTGGTAAATTATTTTCCTGTATGCGGTGTGGATGTCACAAAAAGGAGGCTGCTTCTTGTTTCCTTGAAGGAAAAAGTCTTTGGTGGCTGAATATTTTGGAAACCTTTTTTTCTTGGCAGCAGGCAGTATCCGTGCACTTCTCCACCTTCCCCAGACTATCTCACCTCCCTTTCCAGCACAAGAGGAACAGTTCCTTTTTCCCTTGTAATTTGTTTTCCTCCACGATTCCCTAGTCTCCTTTCTTTGCATCTTAGGCTGCTGTGGTCAGGAGGAGTATGCAGTAAGAGGCCAGCAAGAGGCCAGCTATCATAGTGGGACAAGTGGGCTGGAGAAGAGCCCCAAGCTGAACTTGCTGCTGCTACGGAATCAAGTGGAAAATGCTGCTGGAGAACAGGATTTCCAGCAGAAAATCCTCATTCTCTACTTACCCTCTTTCTCCCACCCCTGATTTTTCTGCCCTAGCAGTCTCAAGCATAATTAAAATAATATTTGTTGTGGATAGAGAGAAAAACAGACACGGGATGCAGGAAAAAAATCTCTGGGGAGATCTCAAAAAGTTTTTAGCAAGAAAGCTGCTTTCATCAATTGCCAGCCATTGCTAAGGGCTAGCAGCCTGTAAATGCCAGTACAAATACAGCGTGTCATAGATGATAAGACTCCAAAAAGTTTTCACATTCCCTTTCATCTTATTCCAGGACTGTGTCTGGGATTGTATACAGAAGCTCATTCCACTTAGTTTTCAGATACTGAGAAGCAAAACCAAATTAAGCTAGTGTGGTAGATAAGTAATTGAGGAGAGGTGAAAATTCTCATCATTGACTCCAGGAACAACAGCAGAAACTTTCCCAGAGCTTCACTACCTTGCCTGGATAGAATTGCTCACATTTTAGCTGCTTAGACACTGGCATATCTTTACTTAGAATATTCTGTTTTGTCTTTTTCTAAAGCTTATTATCTTAGCACACTTGTATAAAGTTAAAACAACTGGATTTGGGAAAAAAAAAGCCTAAAACACTTTTCACATTTGAAACCTTTGTTAATTTTACACATCTGACAGTTGAAATGTGTTAATTTACACATCTGGCATTTGAAACCATTGTTAATTTTACAGGCTTGTGTTCAGAAGTCGCTGAACCGTTTCTTTTCACAGTTAATAAATAAAATGTTAAACTCCCTTCTAGGAGATGTAAACAAAATGCTTGTAAAGTTACTTAATTGAGAAGAGGAATTTGTCACAAGAAATACTTCATGATTTTATAAAAACCCACTACTTCCAGCTGAACTATTAGAACAGGTGAATATCAGGCTTTTTGGTTGTGGTATCTGTGTAGTAATTTCAGAGAGTGGACACGGTCAAACCCTTGTGAATCATCTTGGTGGTAGCAGCTCCTGGCCTTGTTCCACTTCAGATACTACTACAAAATTGCCTGCCATGTATTTGTGATACAGGTAAAACACTTCGCAAAGGGTTTTATGAATGTTTCTGTCCTGGTTTGAGCTACAACAGAACCAATTCACCATTGTGTGATTTTATTTTTCAGCTTGGTTTTTCTAACTCCCTGCACTGTCTGAAGTTAGCAGCGTGTTTGCACAGGCAGTGGCTGCTCCCAGCAGTGATAACGTCCCATGTTTAGAGTTAGTACCTGGGATGGGTGTGCAGAAAGCCTCTTGCTTATACTTGCTCCAGTGTGGACCAAGGTCACTGATAAATCTTGTGCACCACGTTGGGGGGGCAGAAAGTAACAGGCGGCACCTTCAGGGAGGAGCGGCCAGGACAGGTGACCCCAAACTGACCAACGAGGGTCCCCCTCCCAGATACATCATGTTCAGTATAAAGCTGAGGGATCAGGAGGGTCGAGCCTCTTCTTCAGTGGCTGGTGTCTGAGGAGGACTCTATCTGCTCTGCCTTATATCCCAATCCGTGTGCTCCTGATTCCAGTTCCAGCATCCAGCGCCTGAATCTGGTTCCCATCTGCTTCTGAGTCCAGTCTGGGACTTCCCCAGTGCCTGCTCCACAGCATCAGTGGTGAAGTGACTGTCATTGAGGGAGTCTGTTGGGGGGGTTATATATTTATATGTATTTACCAATTTTCTTATTAATATCATTATCTTCTCTTTCTAATGCTACTGTTTCATTAAAGCCGGTTTAGGCTGTTTTGGGGTAGTGGTGGTGGGGTGGTGGTCTTTAGTGGTTTTGGATTTGTTTTTTTTTTCATACATCTCTCTCCCTTATTCCCTTCCTCTTTCCTTTCTGGGACAGGAGAGAGATTAACACAGAGCAACTGTCCTTTGTTTAGTGGCCATCCCGGCCCTGTCCCTTGTCAATCAAGAGCTCAATTTTGCTTGGCTATGTGACTTCTTAGATCAGTCAGGCAATGCTGTAGCAAACAAAAAATAACACATCAAGTTAAGAAAGCAGGCAGTAATCTTTCTTTTTTGTCTTCAAAACAAAACACTGGGTTTGGGTTTGGTCTTTTTTTGTGTGTCTGTTTTAGAAAAGCGTGTGCCCTGGAGTGTGACCAGTGTGGCTTGAGGACTTTTATCAATAGATCACCTCTGTTCATCTTGCTTGTCAGGTGTCACATAAAAATACACCTCCTTCCAGCTCCGTTCTCCCCATTTTAGCCTCTTGTAAGAAATACAAAATTTCCTTTCGGCCGTGTCCTGTGAGCGTGTCTGAGCTGGGGCAGAGATATTTTTTTCCAGTGCTGTGTTTTGGATTCAGGGTAAGAATGAGGTTGTAACACAGATGTTTTATTTGTTGCTCAGCAGCCTAAGTTGGGATTTTTCAGTTTCCCAGCCTCTGCCAGCAGGCAGGTGCAGAAGAAGCTGGGAGGCAGCATGGCCAGGAGAGCTGACCCGAAGTAGCCCAGGGGATGTTCCATACCACAGGACATCACGCCCAGTGTATAGACTGGGGGGGATCTGGCCAGGGGGGGAAAATCACTGGGCATTAATCACTGGGTGGTGCGCAATCGCACTGTGCATCCCTTGTCTTTCCTTCTCTCTTTTTTTGTTGTATTCCTTTTCATTACTACTACTAGTATTATGAGGATGGTATTTTATTGCAATTATGACCATGTTCTTACCTCAACTCACGAGTTTTAGCTTTTTCCTTCCAATTTCTTCCCCATCCCCTGAGTGCATGAGTGGCTGTGTTAGTTGCTTAGTTGCCAGCTGGGGTTAAACCACAACAATCCTTTTTGGTGCCCGGTGTGGGGCTTGAAGGATTGAGGTCATGACAAATCTGACCAAAGCATGTTAAACCAATTTTGTTGTATTTATTCATTGTACTGGTTTAATAGTCACTGGTCACAATGTTGATGGACTTGGTCTGAGAGTTGTTAGTAGAGGCATGGGATGTAACACCTTGTTTGCTGTTGTGCTGGTTATCAGCTCTGGAGTCTGGGTGAAGGGTATGATTGGCTGTACTGTGTGACACTGACCATGAGACTAATCCCATATTTGTATTCAGCATTGTTAGCATCTCTGTACTTCGTGTGTCATCTCCTGGAGACTATTAATAATGACACTTTATACCTTTTCTCCTCAGAGAGCAAGCAACACTATGGAGGAAATACCATCCCACATCTTCCACTTCTCCGCCAGGCTGATTACAACAGCACTTGAGAATTTTGAATATCCTTGGGATGTTAAAAGCAGTGTGACCCTATTGCTGTGTTTCCTGGCTGTGGTTCAGGTCGTGTTTATGATTAAACAACTATTTAAGAATACCTCTGAGACACGCAGTGTGGCTACTCAGGCCCTGGCATCAAGCACTGCAACAAGCACTGCAGCTACTCAAATCCCGGAGGGAGCTGCTGTGGCTCCTCAAATCCCAGCAACGGGTGACCCAGCAGCTGAGCCAGAGGATCAGCCAGTGCCAGTAGCAGTTGCCCTTGTAGAGAAGAAGCAACGCAGACAAAATTCAGCTTGTTTAGTAGAGGAGGATGCAGCAGGACCATCACGAGAACAGGAGGAAGAGGCAGAACCGGAGGTATTCACCCGGGCCCTGTCCCTGAGCGACCTGAGGGATATACGAAAGGATTTCAGACGTTATCCAGGCGAGCACATTATCACCTGGCTGCTCCGATGCTGGGATACCGGGGCCGGTGGCCTGGAATTAAATGGTAGGGAAGCCAGGCTGCTGAGATCACTTTCTGGGGAACCTGGCATCGACCAGGCCATTGGAAATCAGAGGCAAGTCCTCAGCCTCTGGAGTCGCCTCCTGTCAAGCGTGAAGGAAAGGTACCCCTTCAAGGAAGATATTGTGTGTCCCTTGGTCAAGTGGAGGACTGTGGAGAAAGGCATCCAGTACCTGAGGGAATTAGCCGTGCTGGAGGTGATTTATTATGACTCGGACAATGCGCAGTTACCCACAAATCCGGGTGAAGTCCAATGCACAGGAGAAATGTGGCACAGATTCATACGGAGCGCATCATCGTCATACGCCAAGTTGCTGTCAAAACTGAAATGGGAAGATGAAGAGGCACCAACAGTGAATGATGTGTCCCACCACCTCCGCTATTTCTTCACTGACTAACCCAGGTGCAGGAGTCCTCCATGGGACACCAATCGTGGTTCAGATAAGGGAAATTCTTAACCTTGCCAGGAGAGAATTTCAGGCATTTCTGTTTATTTTATTTGTGCTCATTTTAGGATCAATGTAGAATTTGAAATCCCCTTTGCTCTGGCAGGGGGGTTGGACTAGATGATCGTTCGAGGTCCCTTCCAACCCCTGATGTTCTATAATTACAAAGCCTGTAAAATACTTGCTGTAATATTAAGTATACTCTTAATGATGTCAGAGAGGCCAGTTTCCCTAACACTGGTGCTACACAGTGTAGCTTGTACTGAGGCGTGCTCAGCCTCAGCTTGCCTCAGCAAAAGCCAAACCAGAGCCAAAGTGCCTCTTTCATTTGCTTTTAGTATAACCTTGTAACAATCACAAAATAATGAATAAAAACCACACTTTATCACCTCTGCAGTTCTTTAAGGATTGTGAATATTTGAAAAACCAGGCTTATATGACTATTGCTGTTTGCAGAATGGGAAGGAGGAAACATGAAAAGGCAGAGTGACATGGCCCACCCAACGTCCCACTGGGAATGGAAACCGAATTTTCATGGATGTGGAAAAAGACAAAACTACCCATTTGGTCTCAAACAAGAGCTTAGTGGTGGGGTGGGGTTGGCAGTGGCGAAACTGGGTAAGGCTGCGTCTTTTGGTGATGTATAATGATCATTTCATGGTCATAAAATGATCATTATAAATCATAAACTACAACCCTTGTCCTGTTTACAGTAGATCACCATTTTACACCTGACAGTAAATTACACCACTTGCAAACTGTACCCCAGGAGGGTCAAAATACCACAGAAAAACAGCAAAACTGGTATCAGGCTTCTAAAGATTTTTAATTTTTTCCTCTGTATAACTTGATTAATCTTGAAAATGCATCATTTGAACAGCAAATCGTTTTAAAAGCAGGGGACTGTTCTGGAAAATGCATTTACTGTGTATTTTTAAACGACCAGTTGTCTCTGGTTACTGATGTAGTACTATTATTATCCCTAACAGAACTGGTGGCAGGAGGGGGCAGAGGATGTTTTTTCAGGCACTCTCAAGGGTTTCCGAGGGAAAAAACCCTCAAAAATCAAGGTGAAGAACCACATCTCTAAGCAACTGGCTCTTTTTATGTTTTTTACGCCATGTACCTGAATTGCTGGAATGTTTTACTTCGAAGGGACCCCTACAACATGCGCACTCCTGTCCCTTTTCATGGTGTGGCGTTCTTTTATCCCCATTTTAGAGCAACGCGGTCCTGTTTTCAACAGTTAAAAGCCCCAGGTGCTATTCCAGAGACCATTGCGTGATCTTCGCCCCGCCACGGCGCGTTGTTAGAAAGCAGTCGGTGGTGAAGGGCCCTTGCCCCGCCCTCACGGCACCTCTGAGGGCGCAGGCACCAGGGCGGCCCTTCCCGCGCAGCCCGCGCAGGCGCCGCGGCCGCCGCAGGACCCCGGGAGGCGGAGG
>JANHFX010017995.1:0-13727 GCA_027560015.1 Chloroceryle amazona | reverse complement strand
ACAGCGACCGCAGTTCAGTGCTCCCATCCCCTCCTGATGCTGGTGCTGGTGCCCACACAGAGAGGACAAACTGGGAGGACTCTGAGGATGATGTTCTGAAATATGTCAGGGAGATCTTTTTCAGCTAACGTTCCTTTCTCTGCAGCTCCCCAGGAGCAAAGGAGACTGTGGGGAGTGTGTGTACCCCCTCCCACAGCACTGAGGATGGTGGGAGGAGGGTATGGAGTGGGCTGTATATCTGCCATGTTGGTGTCTCCATAAGACAAGCTGGTGGGAGGCCCTTGAAGGCCATGGGAGAAAAGGAAGGGGACACTCACTTCTCCCACTGTGTGCTGGGTTCTGTGAGATTTGTCTCCAGATTAGGTTATGTTAATTTCTGTTTGGCATCTCAGAGCATGGGCAGAATAAAGAGGACATTCAGGTTTCCATGAGTATCCCCTTGGTGGGTCAGTGTTGGATCTGGAAAGAAGCAAGGAGTTACTGACCCTGAAAGGCCTTTTCTGGCTCTGCAGAGCCAGATAAGTCATGGTTCAGCCTTGGGGCTCCCTTGTCCTTGTGGTCCCTCTGTGATACTTGCAGTGGGGCCTGGCAGGCTGCCCCCAATGGGCCTGACACTGAATTTGCCTTTAGGCTTAGGCAGGCCTCCTGTAGCAGAGAAGGATGTGGGTGAGAGCAGACTGGCAAGGGCAGGGACCATCCTGACGGGTCTGACCCCATGGCAGTGTGCATGAGGGTCTAGGAAGGGATGAGGATGGCTCAGTGTCCTCTTCCTGGTCTAAAGGGTGAATAAACCACATGAGGCTGAGGCACATGCAAGAACCTTTATTGAAATGAAGAATCAGTTAAACCAGCATCACCAGCCACATGTCTACCATGACTGCATCAGGAGAGAAAACAGGCCCTCATGACCCTGAAGGGGTTGGGGGGGGGAAAGCAGGTGCTTCTGCGGAGGTTACAGACATGTCATGGAATGGTCCTGTGCACCACCATGGCAGAGAGACCCCATCCAGTGCTCTGGCTGTGATGGCCCAGCTAAAGCACTGCACTCAGCCTTTGGCAGCCCTGGCCCTGCCCCCTGAGCACACCCTTGTGCAGAGCGTGTGCTGGCCTGAACTAGCTTTGTGGTGAGCTGCCCTTGCACAGTCTCAAAAGCTGCTGCAGTGCTGGGCTCAGCCCCATAGTATCAGTGGGGACAAACCTTGGGCTCTTCACCAAAATCCTCTGCTTCCTCCTGGAAACCTTTCTCCTTAGGGCTGAGTTCAGTGTTCAGCAAGTTGTGAGCCTGATCTTCCAGGTCCTCTGCTGCTGCTGGGGTTGGATGTGGGCCACGTCACCCTAGTGAGCTGCAGGTATTTTTCCAGCAGGTAAAGTACAGGTATTCCTACTGAAGAGTATTTCCAGTGCACCCCTGGGGCTGCCACTGCTGTGATGGCAGTCTGAAGCCACAGTCCTCAAGTCATGGTTGCCTTGAAGGTATCCCTGGTTAGTGCAGAAGGTGGAGGAGCAGAGTCTCTTTGGGCAACTCCCAAGAAAGGAAACTTGTTTGCTTCTCTGCCAGCCTATACTTAGGCTAGATATGGCCAGAGGGCTGTGTCCACTGTGCTGGCTCTGATCTGTCCCCTTCACTGCCCCCTGTGTCAAGGCCAGAAATGCTGCCGCTTCAGTGCTGTGCCCCAGACTGAGTGGTGTGTTACACACTGTTGTTCCCAGGAGCCTTCCATGCTGTGCTGTGGGTGTTGGTATCTGCTGCCTGCTTGATGCAGGAGTGCTGCACACAGATGTGTGTTAGGGAATGGCTGGACTAAGACCATTTAGGTTGGACTAGACCTTTGGACTAAGGATCAAATTCCTGCTAGTGACTAAAGCTGTAGCGTTAGTACTGTTTTAAATCAGGTTATCTATAGATTTTGCACCTTCGCTGTCAGATAGCAATGGGCAGGACCTTTTCAGTAAGCAGGCTTTGACATGGAGGTGTGTGCTTGGCCCAGCTACGGTACAGAGTAACAGTGAGAATCTGGAGCAGTAGCAGAGCTTGAGTACCAAGCAGTGCCAGGAAGCCCCCAGTTAAATCATAGAGTTTAATCCACTGTGAAGTTTGTAGAAGAAACATACCCAGGCCTCCAGACAGGATTATCATCTCGATGATGAGTATGATGAGGATCATCTTCCAGCCTTCTTTCTCCTCTGTGCACTGCACATGTGCAACAAAAATGGGGTAGAAGAAGCTGATGACCAGGCAGGCATACACACAAACCCTGGCTAGCACCATTACTGGTAGGCTGATGCCCATTATCTCCAGATGCTGGTACTTCAGGCACTGCAGCTCCCCAACAGTCTTATTCCACAGGCAGAAGTTATAAAAGCCAATGCATTTGTCAGGGAGGTCCACCAGGTTCCCAGCTTCCCACAACAGTGCATAGAGCATCAAGGCCAGGATCCCAGCAGCCTGGAGGAGGAGCAGTGCATAGAGCAGGTGCCCAGTGCACCTCTGTTGCAGCAGACCCATCCTGGTGCCCAGGTGCTCTCTCAATAGGTACTTTTACTTTCAGGTAAGCCCGCTGTTGAGGTGCCTGCTGCAAAACATAGAAGAGGGCACCCTTTGGTTGTTGTTGCATGTTATGGTTCCCTTCCCAAGGCTCAGCACACATGTGTCATGTCTCGGGACTCCCCTTGCAAATAGAACCAGGAGTGTCTCAGTCCTGCCTCTGACTGTGTTGTACATGCTTTTCTGGGTTGATGGGGGTGCATTTTTGGTCGCAGCAAAGATGGTTTAATCATGTCCTGTGTGTGAAACAGCACTGGGAGAACAGTATTGACCGCCTTAACCCCACACATGCCCTTTGCACCATGGTCTCATGATGGACAAGAGAGGCGTTTGTCAGCAAGCTGCAGTGATGAGAGGGGAGCAAAATGGAGCTACCTGGTAAGGATGGAGTTAAGAGCTGTTCTGGGAAAATGCCTTTTTTTTTCAGTTCTGGTCAGCTGAGGACATCCCTTGTGATCTTTGGACTACTGAGTAAAATGCAAGTATGACAAAGTCTGAAGTGCAGGGCTCCCTCAGCCTCTGCCCTCCCAGCACTGGTAGTTCTGGGACACCCCATGCCATTGATGCCTCTCATTTCCAGCATCCACATGCCCCTGAGGCACTTGCATGCCTGTACATTTCTGGGCACAGCAGTAAGCCTGAGTCACAGTTGCCTGAGACCAATGCCCCATGAGAACAGGCAGCTCTCCACCATGAAGAGGCACCCTGGACCCACCTGCAGCTAGTCACGCTCCTGTGAGGCCTGGGGAGATGGGTGCTATGGAGACAGGCCTGCAATTGCCATCCGCCTTGCTCCTCTCAGCCAGCCTGGCAAACCTGACTCCTTGTTCTTCTCCCAGAAATGTTGGCTGTTGTCAGTGCCTTCTTGCAGGCTTCTGCTTCATGCTGAAAAACAGGAAAGTGGTATCAGGAGTGGGTATCACTGGCTGCAGACCTATGTGGCATCACAGCACTGGCCACCTGGGTCTGCACAGAGGCACAAACACAGGGCAAGGAGCTCAGAGACCTTAGCTTCAAGCTCAGCCTCTGTCTTGAAGCTCTGCAAATAACCCTTTCCTGCCTTTGCCAAACATTACCTCCTGTGAATCATTTACCTCCTTCCCATAAGAAGTTCATAATATCAGTCCTGCTGTCTCCCTTCCACTGCTCATGACCTAGCTGTGTATCATCTCAATGTTCCGAATGTCACAGGCCAGCACCCCACAGCTACTTGCGGATTTTTAGAGTGTTAGAAGAGACCCTTCTCAATCTGTAGCTGGTGTGTGGCTGCAGTGCTAGTGACTAGAGACCCTTCATCATCCCCTTCACACTCTGTCTCGCTGGATCCTTGGGAGTGGGGGACCTGTGTTTAATGTGCACAGGCATGAAGCTTCTCTGTCCCAAACTTCTCCTCCTTGACACAGTGATAGCCAGGAGAAGCACACACACAGCATGGAAAGAGCGAGCCACCTGTGACCCATAGCATCCAGATACTGACCTGTTCCCTTTCCCTTGTCAATACCTCACTTCTTGTAGCTTTCCTTAGAGGCCTTCTTCACAACAGGCTTCTGGAGAGACTGGAAGGTCACACGGAGGATGCTCATTGTTCTGAATCTACAATGAAGACACAAATGACCAGAAAAAGTGGCTCAGGCCCAGAGCATGCTGCAGAATGAGACCTTGCACTCATGTAATTTCACCAGTTTGTCTTGCCCCTGGTATTACCTCTTTGTCTGTCTTTACATGTGCTCTTTCTCACCAGGCATTGCTGCTCCTTCTCTCCCTGTCCTGCAAGGGATCACACCTGCCCACTCTTCTTCCTATCACCCTGCCTCGTAGTTTCCATAAACAAGCATGACCTTCACCTCCGTAAAATATAAAAGCGATTAAAAATTATCCTAGTTGCACTTGTTTACAAGAGAGGGGACAGAGAATTAATTCCGAGCAGGAATTAATAGAAATATATGGCAGGGGTGGAGGAGAGCCACCTCAGAGACCCTGTGATGCTATGTGATCTCTGTGTGTATGAGAGCCTGGGGAAATCCCATGGTATCTCTGACCTCTCTGCTTTGAGGCTTATCTCTGTAAGAACCTATTTTCTTTTCCCAGCAATGCTTCTCTGGTCTACTGCCAAACTGCAGGCAGATTTATCTCTCAGCCTCCTGCTGCCTCCCCAGCCCAGCAGGTAAATCCCAGCGACTGTGGCAGGGACAGAACACCACCTGGTGCAGGTGCCATGTGCCAGTTGGGGCAAAGAGCACACGGCTGGCCTGGAGGTTTGGCAATGAAAGCTGCGACCTGCCACCAGCACAGCCTCAGATATGGCATTTGTGAGCTCTGCAGCTTGACCCCATGGCCGATTTGGAGGCAGCCTGTCTGAGAAGCAGGGGATAAACAGGAAAGAGTTGTCACCCAGTGTCCAGCTGAGGCTTTCCCCAGACATCTGCAGCCTCTCTTCCTCTAATTAGGTGCCTGTGCTTTTGGACAGGAGAGTCTGCTGCTCTGCCTCAGAGATACAAGAAAGAGGAACCCAAGCATGGCACGGGGAGCCTCAACCTGGCTTCAGCACCCTTGTTTCTGGGCTGGTAGTGCTGGAAGCACTGGATTTCACCCTGGGAGAGAGAGGCTCCATGTGCATAGCTTGGGAACTCCCTGGGGTGTCTGTGTGTAGGATGGGGCTCATAGGGACCTTCTGTGCTGCCAGAACTGCATGGCCCTCCCCTCTGCTAGCTGGAGCACCTTCCTCAGCTGGGGCTGTGCTCTCCTCTCAGCCAGCTGCTAGCTGAGTGCCTGGACAAAGGCAGTGGGATGGGGAGGCTAGGGCATGCAACTCTAGGGCAGGATCTGGCTTCTGTGCAGGGATGAACTTCTCTGTGGAGCCACTGGGCATTTTCTCTTGCACTAAAGAGCCCTTCAGAAGACTTGGCTTTCCTGCATCCCCCCTCCCCAGCTGCTGAAGGGAGTGCCAGAGCAGTGGGAAAGTAAGGCAGCTTTGGACTTGGCACCTTTACTTCAAGCCACCCGCTCCCCCCAGGTTCCCTCTTTTCCCCTCAGACAGGATCTGCTGTGCGGAAATGGCAGATGAAGAAAAGCCACTGACAAGCCAAGGATCGCTGGCAAACAGAAACCAGTTAGTAGCACATGGACCAGATTGTGGAGGAACTGCCCTGAAGGTGTGCCACAGCTAGGGAAGGACCTGCTCCCTCCCATACATTTGCACCCTGCTGTACCACTTCTGTCAGCTTCCCCTGATGCCAGCAGCATTCAAAATATGAGGGACCCAGTGGAGGATACTTACGGTCTGCCCATCTGTCTGGGTGCAGAGCTGAAACACGCTGGAGAAGGCTGAGGTGCCACCCTGGTGAGCTGAGCTGGTCTGTGGCTGCTGCCAGGTCCAGTGCTAGCCTGGATCTGACAGTGCAGTTCCTATTGTGTTTAAGTTGTGCCTCTGCTTTCTGTTTCGGTTTTGAGGGCCATGGGAGCCTGATGCAATGCTCCTCCCATATACTGCGTCATCTGCACATGAGGACACAAACAAGTTGAGCCCAGCCACCACTGTCTGAGCCAAGGGAGGGTTTGCACTTTCTTTTCCCAGCTGTGCTAACTGACGTGAATAACTGACTGGGTTAAGCTCACCTAGGGAAGCTGTGCTATTAGACTGGCCTGAGTGTCTGTGGGGGCTGAGATGAATTTGTTTTGTTTGGGCACTTCTGTAGAGGTGACTGACCGTCCCAGTGCCCACAGCAGTTGTTTTGCCCTTCTTGCACTTTGAATGCAGCTTCCCTCTCTCTGCTTCGCAGACCCAGCTTTGCCCGACCTCTCCCTCACCTGCAGACACAGTGCTAATGCAGGTGCATCACAGGAGAAGTGTCACACTGCCTGCTGCAGCATGGAATGTGTGAATCCTTGAGTGATGTGAAGGGCAAAAATCCCTTTCCTTTAGTCCTCCTGGCCAGATCCAGAACCATTTGTCCTGTCCTATAAGCAGCCTTGGTGGGTGGGTCTGTTAGACAGGTGTGTATTATTGGGGGGTGATACGTGTGGGACACCTAGCCATGAAGCTGTTCACAGAGTCCCACCTAGTAATTCCACATTTAGGCATGTTCTGGAAACCTCTATATGGTTCGTAGCTTGTGAGCCTGTAATATTTGCACTCATATTCAAGAGCACAAGGGAAGTGAGAGGAAATAGGGGAGGAAGCCGTAAGAGAAGTTCAGTGGGTGGAACCATCAGGCAGGTGGCAGTCAGGACATGCTTTCCTATCTGCTCTATGTACGTGGGATAATTTTAGCATTGAAAAGGACAAGGATCTTGATTGAAGTGTTGCAGGTCACAGGTGTTATGGTGAGAGAACTCAGGAGCAAGGGCAGAAGGCTTGCATCAAATAAAGCTTACCAAGCAATGGCTACTGAGCTGAATGTGATGAATGTCACGGACACAGAAGGAAGCCTTGGGGCTGAATATGGCCATCCTCTAACATTGGGGCTGCTGGCTGGGAAATTGAGGTATGAGAAGAGACCACCAAGGCAAGACCTCTGTCCCAGTGAGGAAAACTGCATTGGCTTGAGGCATGTTTGTGCTCTCAAGAGAGATGCTCACATGATTTTGCCTCATGACACTCTGTAATTTAGGAAGGAAAAGGGTGCATGACTTGTCTCTGGTGATCAACCAACTCCTTATCTGACCTCAACAACAGAGGTGAGCTTGCTGTTTTACTGCTCCAGGCAGGAGGCACAAGCAGCTCCTTCACAAACATCCTCACTTCACATCGGAGTCCTGTTTGCTGGGACAATCAGAATGACTGCCACAGTGGGTCTGCTCCATCATGCCACAGCACTTCTCCCATGAGCCACTGTCCTCCTGGTTAGGTGTCTGATCCTCTTCCTGTCTTCTATGCCTGAACCTTCATGACTGTGACAGAAGGTCACACATCCTGACTTTATCCTTTGTATGTATCACCATCTGCACTGCCTTCTGCCTTCTCTGCACTGTTCAGAACAGTAAATACACCATTTGGGAATATTACTTTTATAGTGTGGGATCTTCCTGACCAGAGCTGGTTGCCTGATTATGACCTATGGCAGAAGCACTCCACAGTGTTTCTGGAGGAGCCTTGTGTCTCCTCTCCTGCAGGGTGTCAGTCTCTGCTGCTTGTACTGCCTCCTGGGATGTCAAGGCTGCCAGCAGGGAGAGGCACAATTAACCTTTGGCTCAAGACTTGCCCTTGGTACGACTGACCTTCTTATTCTGGAGGCCCCCTTCCACATCCATGGCTGTCTCTCTGACAGGTAGTTCCTCTGTCTTCTTCCAGGTGTTTGGGCAGGGAAGATTGTGCCTGAAAGCTGGGCAGGATGTAATAGACCCTGCTCTTCTCCTTTCTAGGGACGTTTTATAGGTGTCCACTCGCTGCTTCTTTGGCTTCACATGCTCGAAGTCTATCTGATGATGGAACCGTTGGGGAGGATAAGTGTGATGGGGTGGTGTAAGCAGGGGATCTCTCATGGAGAAAGAACATGAAGGGAGAAAGAGAGCAGGGCTTCTACGTATGTGTGTGTGGAGGTAGGAGAGTTTGGATGGAGTGTTTGGGCTGCTGAGGCCTGGTGTCCAAGGGTGGGAAAGGAGAGTGCTTCTTAGTGGCCAACTTCCACAAAATTCCTGTGCAGTTGTTTCTTCCTGAAATTGTTTCCTGAAATAGAAGTGTAATTTCTTGTGTGTGTTAGGTAGGGAGATATTCACATGGCTTTACATGGGAATGAACTGCTCTCCAGCTCTTGTGCAGAGCGCACCTGTGCACACTGTGCAGTTAAAGCACACACAGCAACACTGTCAGCAGTTCTAGTAATAGTAGCAGTCACAAGTAAGGCATGAGATGAGCTGGGACTTTCAAAAGTTTTGCTTATTTTAATGTGCTGTTTAAAAAGTAAACTTCTACACTTGCTTCCCCGAGCTTAGTCATGACCCTGGCCCTCATTCCTGAGGGACTCTACAGCAGAACTCTGTTTTCTCTAGTTACTCAAAAACCTCTCAGCTATAGCTAGTACTGTCCCACTGTACAAGACCTGAGGGATTCCTGTGCGAGTCCTTAGCCTGGTGAGAAGAGAGTTTACTTTATATTCTACATAGTTTAGAAATTACTTTCATTCAGGAAAAATCATTAAATGACTGACTTGTTTTTTTTCTCTGCAATATGCTGACAACTATAAATAAATAAATCTCAGTGAAACAAAACCAACTCTATGCTTTTCTTCCTGTCATGTGGATGTTGCTGGCAACCTAAGAGCCTGACTCTCAGGCAGTGCAAAGCTAAACAGCTTTGTGCTGTCTGCATGTGTGCTGCATTTAGGATTCCATGAGACTGAACCCTAATCCCACAGGCTATCAGATGTGAGGGTCCCAGACCTCATTCCCAAGGACTGGCACCAGCCTTTAGCTTGGAAACCACCCTTCTTCACTGTACTTACATCCAGTTCTAGCCCTGACAGAAAGCTGACCCACTTGTCTCTGGGAGGCCTTGTGATGATGACCTGTGCCTCTATGTCTCATTTTTTGTCTATTACTGCATTTGTCTTGCTGTAATATGGTGTGATTTTTTTTCCTCATTTCTTACACAGTGCACAATTGAGGGGCTGTATGGGATAGTTCCTTCCAGTGATACATTTTAATTGCTTGGCCAATTCTTTCTTCTTAGATTTTATTTATTACTGGCTATTCTAGCTCAGCCCCTCTCAAATGCTTAAAACTTGCTGGTCCCAATTTTGCAGAATTAGGTTCCAATGTACAGTTTAAAATGGGGCATGTGGTAGAGACAGAGATGAGGTAGAGAGAGGAAGCCCACTGACTAGCTTACTGGGCAATCCAAAATTCTAAGAAGTGGAAAGGAGACAAAACTCAGTACCTGTCTTAAGCAATGTGTTTTTAAACTCTTCTCCTAAATGTCTGTACAGATTAAGCAAATGCAAACTATTACTAAGGTATATAAGAACACATGAATGATCGTACTGGTTTAGGCCAAGAAGCCATCATCTGTCACAGCACCCTGCCTCTAAGGTGACTGTGTGTGGATGCCCAGAGGAGAGCTGGAACAGAACAAACATACCCAATACTTTTCCCAAGCATTCTCCTAGATTCTCACTCTTTGCAGCTGAGATTTCCCAAGCCGTATGTGTCTATTCAAAACCTCCCAGTAGTCTATCTATAAGGCACATGTCCATCTGAATCCAGGTACGGTTTTACATGCATGACATTCTTTAGCAAAGAGTTCCACACACTGACTATTTGTGTAGAGCTTTTATGTCAAATGTTTTTGAGTGCAACATGTATTTGGTTTGTTGATGAAAGAGAGGAATGACTTTCATGGCTTATGATTCTCCAGTTTCTCTACTATGATCAAGAAATTGTGGATTCAGCTGCTCAGTGAATAATCCCTCTCCTTGAGGATCTCATGGATACTTCCAAATAGAGTAAAGAAGAAAAAAAAAAAAAAAAAGGAAAAAAAGAAGTGTGGGGGACTTAGCTCTTTACAAAGCTTTATGGAAGTGAAATCTGCCTCTCAAAGCCAGAATATATCGTGTATGACAAAAGATACTTTATATTCAGGAGAGACACCCTATACCCTACTAAGCCTGTTTAGAATTTGGGATACTTTTTTTTATGTGGTGTGAGAAACTTCATTTGTACATTAGCCAATGTGTGTGAGCTATTTTTTCAGAAAAAAAGAGCAAGAATAATTTTTACTTCTTCAGGTGTTTACTCCCTTGTGGGTAGAGTCATAATCCATGACCAGAGTCTGGGGAATTAAGCAAATCAGATACATGACACTTTCACATGTCTTCATTAGCTGAAGAACTGGGGCTCCAAAATATACCCTGGTATTTTGCAGCAGGTTGTCTATTCTTTGCTTCAGGATTTACTTTTCCCAAAATCTACATCTTGGCTTGCTGTCCTGGTTTTCTTGGGCCTTGTGCTTTTTTTTGACAGGAGCCTCTCCTTCATTTCCCTTTCTTTCTTTATTGAATTGCTCTTTGCACTACAATCACTTGAGCCAAAAAGAAGGAGAAAAAAAATCCATATCAACTACTATGGAGTTACTACTTACTAAAAAAGTACATAGCTTTGGTTTCCTTCAAAAGAGACTGTGATATTATTGCAGAAACATTTCTTTTGATGAAGGAGAGCCACAGCATGATTCAAAATCCAGCACTAAAATGTAGAAACTTTAGCCATAGGCACAGGACCTGTTTTTATTGCTCCAGTGATCTGATATTCTGTTGACCCCTCCCAGAAAGGCTCATTCAAACATTTCAACGAATCAGACCATACATCCCTTTATGACAAGCTGATACATACGAAAAGCAATGAAACAATGGCTAGAGTCTCTCCCACCAGTAACTGCAGGACAGTGCAGGCAGGGCCAGAGGCATTATCCTCTGCTATTAGGTTGACATTTTCCAAGCTCTTTTCCTTGGGCTCTTCACAAAGTGGTTAATGAGCTTCTGAATTGGTAGTGTCTTAGCTGGGAAGGTCCATGACACCAGTTCTGTTATCTGGCACAGTATATCAGCTGCTGCTGAACACTAGGGGTTTTCCAGCACTGCTAATGTACTGTGACCACCTGTCTCATATTTTTCAGTACCAAAGATAGCTAGACCAAGAAGGGAAATCCTATTCTTTGGTGTATTTCAAATAGAATAATAACTGAGAAACCTTTTAAATATTGAAATGTCTTCTCCTTCTCTGCAGACTCAGAGACACTTCTACTATTTTGTTTCTTCATCTTCTGGGAGACCAGATTAAAGCTGGATGAATGGAAATTTTTGCTTGTGGATAGTATTGTATCATGGCATACAGTTTTTCCTGCCTCCTGTGGCACAGATGGCTTTTCATTATTGCCTTTAGCATCATGGGTGAGACTCGGAGCTAAAATACACAGAGGTCAGGCCAGAAAATATTTTATCTCCACACAAATTCATGACAAGATATACATAAAGATGATAGTGCAGAATAGAAAGTTCTTACAGGTAAAATTCCAGCTACTTTAGCACTGAAGCATTTCCTATGAATCATATGAGGAAAAAAAAAAAAAGAGAGAAAAGAAGTAATTTACTGTATTTCAAACTATAAAGAACCACAATGCTATCGTAGCATCTTAAAGACACTATTGACAATATCATGAAGCCACTGTATCAACAATCCTTCTGAGTCAGCCAGAAGTACCCATCATGGAAGAGGCAGAGAGTTACCTTACCATCACAGGACTAAAGACAGACACCAAAGACTTTTCTCTCCTGTTTCATCAGGGGAAAGCCTAAAATTTTTAAGTCTGAGCTGTAAGGTGCAATGCTGGAGTCCTTGAAATCATTTAGTGTGAACAAATTAGTATCTATTATTTCAAAAGGTATTTGTGGCAGGATCTGCTGCAATCCAACTAGCTAGCTAACTCCGCTTTGCTCTGTTACCCAACAACATCCACATGTACCCTTGTCAAGACACAGAACATTTCATGCTATCAGTAGGTGGATACTTATGAAAGTAAACAACACTGGCTGTCAATGTTACTGCCATGGGGCCTTGTACACCCATCAGTGTGCGCAACCTACATTGTTCATCACCAAAGCACCAGAACCTAGAAGAGAAGGAAATGTGCTAGCAATGAGCTATGCACCAGCACCATGACATTATTGTGATTTTAAGATATCCAACCATTCTAAACTAGTAAATGTCTGGTTTGGACTGTATCTGCCACCTAGCCTGGCTTGGCATTTATTTTCTCACCTCTGCCCTGCATCTTAGTGGCTGCATGGCCCTATTTTATCCCCCTCTCCCATGGCAGCAAGAATCATCCCTGCCTACAGAAAAGCACCACATCAGTAGTCTGTGTGCCAGTGAGTCCAGCAAAGCTGGGGTAAGGAGCCTTAGCTACATGCTGAGGGAGAGGGTCTGGTGTGCCAGATGAGATGGAGGGAAGAGGATATTCTGCTTCTTTACTATCACCTTCCACTGCAGTGTCAACCATTGGATGAAATGGCCAAGGACAGCAGTCTCATTTATGAATGAAAAACAGTGAAGCACAATGTCAGAGAAACATGAAAAGGAGGAGAATGGATTTGTAGAGAAATTAGTCTGGGATCATTCTCTAATTCCTGCTTTGTGAAAAATGCTAGAAAACTGTAAAATGTAACAGTACCTGAAATCCTCTCCTACTTGTGTGACAGAGGTTGTAATTGGCAATTTTACTGTAAAAAAAGTAGAAAAAAGAAAAATATTTAAAGTGCATATCAGATCTCTTAAAAAAATAAATCAACACAATGAAACATCCTAATTTTGTCTTGTCCGTTTCAGACTCAATAACTGAGGCTGATACAGGTACTTACTGTAACTAGAGTTACAGTAAGGAAAAACCACTGTACATCAAGCCATTTACTCAGATGACTAGTTATGGAGATTAACACTTCGTCCACATTCAGCAGATTGCAACTCACATGCCCATCCCCACTTCTTCATCTATTGCCTAATAAAGGCTATTTTTGGAAAAAGATACTCTAGGTAACTCCACTGAAACTGTTTCACTGTACATCAGAAAGTGAAGGTGCCAAAAGCAACATGATAATTTTGTTTTGGTAAACAAAATGCTGCTCTGTTGAACTTGTTCTCAGCCCTAGTGTTTGGTCCAAGGAAAGCAAGTGTTTGACATTCAAATGACACTGGACTAGAGTCATATGAGACATCTCCTGTACTATGTTGAGCCCCACTGGTCAAGCAACATGGGTGGGAGTAAGAGAGAGAAGTGCTGGTGCCACCTGACTGGTCTTGACAGGTGATATGTGTTCATGAGCTGCTCAGCTGCTAGTGCTCACTGCAGGGTGACTAGGTAAGAACAAGGTACTCTGGAGCATGAGTACTGCCAGCACTTGGGGAAGCTGGAAGTAGTGTGGTAGTCTCTGGAGCGGTGGTGCCACTTCATTCTGGCACCAGCTGAACAGGGGTCCAGTGGAGGTGAGATGAAAGTACCTGAATGACAGCAACCTTTGGGCTAGAAGTTGTTTGCCTTCAGGTACATAATAGCAGCTGCCTTGACTACACACCCTGCTGATAAGACATCTTTAGAACAGCAGAAGAAGGAAGAAAAAGGGGATATAAAGTGTTTTACAGGCTATGGGATAGTACTCCGGTTTGCATCTAAAAAAAAGACAGTAACAAAATATTA
>JANHFX010017993.1:47041-113745 GCA_027560015.1 Chloroceryle amazona | reverse complement strand
CCTTCCCCAGCCGCTGCCCACCCATGAGCCGCTGAAGTTTATTTTTAGCTCCGATTTATGTAACTGCCAGTGCCTCTATTGTCAGACACGTTCGATTCCTTTTGGTAAAAATAATCTTTGATTTCTCGAAACGTTGTCGGTCGCGGATTAGATGGGCTACCTGAGGGAAACCTGCTTATTAGCAACTGCTTACTAATGTTTCATCTGTCACTAATTAGAATACTCCTCTGTCAGGTGTGTGTTTGGTTGGGTTTTTTTTGAAAGTAAACTGGTATGTGCAAGGAACAGGGAGCAGTTCTGCTTGATTTAGTTGTCTCCATACGTCACAGTTACTGATATGTGCAAACTAAACCTGTGTGTCTCTAATTGAATATGATCTTCTGTCAATCAGGTTTAAATAGTTTGTCTAAAATTAGATTTATTTCGTTTATTTTCTTTGGGTTTTTTGGGAAAACAGCTAAGAGGGAAAAGCATTGTGATGTCCTCCCTTCAAATTGTTGAATATACTGTTTGTGTTGTCAGATAACAAGGGCATTAGCATCACTTTATAATCTCAGACCATACTGCGGAGCAAAGACGGAGAACGAAAGAGACGGGAGTATTTAACCATCAGGGATGGATTATATATAGGCTCACCAGCTGCATGCTGTTACATATACAGAAACTCCTTGTAGAGAGTTCATTTTAATCAGTTATAAGCATTAGAATACAAAAAATACAATAAAGAGATGTCTCTTTAGATCGTAATTATTATTTTCACAGATTAAGGCCTTTATAGGAAACATAAATAGGAGAAGAGAAAGCTTCATCAGTGTGACACTGGTAATCCCAGGCACAATTCCTTTCTGCATTGTCGTACCTTGAGCTCTCAGATCGTATTCAACATAAAGCCTAATGGTCAGGCTGGGTCTTAATATTTGAGACTTTATCCTTTTTTTTTTTTTTTTTTTCCTAGGTCTTGATCTAAATCTTTTCACAAAACATGTTATGTAGCCTTTTAGTTTTGTTTTCCTTTTTATTTTAACATCAATTAGTTGACTATATAATTTAGCTGTTTGTTTACTTTTTTTGAACCCTCAAATGTCGTTGAGAATTTAAAGTTTGGGGTTTTTTTGTCATTGGTATTTTTGTTTTGTTTGTTTTTTGTTGTTTTGGGATTTGGGTTTTTTTTTGTCAATGCTTTTACTTTGTTTCTATGTGATGTTTGTTTTCCTTTTAATTCTATTACTTTTGTTTCCCTCGAGACATCATAAAGATTATGTCAGATATTCATGATGAGCATGTCTTTTTTCCTAATATGTGTCAGCAGAATGGATTGGTAATTTCCATTCATTTCCTGGGTGCTAGATGATTACGTCAGAGAAATCACCATGACATTTTGGGTTGGCCGTCTTCTAATTAGTCTTTCTAAAAAGCTAATAATAGACTTCCATGATATTTAACTGTACTTCCTCTCCCAGTCACCAGTCTCTCAGGATAATGACATGCATTGGGAGGTCAGGGCATGGAAAACCACATGGAGCTGCCTGTATTACACTTAAAAAAAAAATAAAAATTAATTAAATGGAGAATTCAGCCCCTGGGAATCTCATGACTTCAACAGCATTAAGTCTAATCATGAACATTATTAAATAACGGGAACATTTTTCAGGCTTGAGACAGAATTCTGTTCTGGTTCTTGTTGGGCAATCCTCCTGGACTTGAGTTTACATGAGATAGTTGTGCAGGATATGGACGTCACCTTTGCTTGTTCTTTCTTTGAAAGAAGTGGTGAAGGCAATGTTTCTTCACCCAGGCAACTTGTATGCTTTTAGCAGTAGTTGAAACAACCTTCCCAAGGTTTCGGAGATAAATGAGATTCTCTTCTATTTCATTTGTATTTTGTCTATGACAGTTACGTTTGGTGTTTTTTCTAGAAGTTAAATATAAACAGGAATCATGTAGCAAAGCCATATTTCTACTTGTAAATATACAAACGTAAGCCAGTGAAATAAATGGATTTCTATGAATGAAGTTGTACTAGCTTTTCAAAATCTCTATTGTCGTGGAATATAGTTTATTAAATGCTGTGACTTGTGAGAGTTTTAAAAAAAACTAAAAAAAAATATTTTTTTCCCCTTTTTTGTTAGTTTGGTGTGTAGGGTTAATACTATTTCTGGAGTTTTGAGATAGAGGAACAAAGTGTCTTTACATTGGTAACTGGGGTTTCTTTTGAGGGATGGTGATTTTGAAATAGAGCCATAGAGTCCTTCAAGGTAACCCAGGTTCTTTAAATGTGACTCAATCAATAACCTGAGTATTAATGAAGTTGCACTAAATTCAGAGAATAAATAGGTTTTTCCAGTGAGCTTCCTCTTTTTACATGCTTGAAGTAACCAGTATCTGGATCTGTCTTGATGAGCATCTCATCAGCAATGGGTGTCTTGTGGTTGTGTGGCTGTCACGTGGCTGCTCATCCAGAACTCCTGTGCCATATCAGACCTGCAGTAGCATAGCTGAATGTCAAGCCATGTGGTAGAGCTGAGTGTGTGGTCACAGGGCAGCAACATGCATGTGCTGAGTTGTAAATAATGAGTTGGGTCATTTGACAGGGATGTATCTGTGAGCGCTCTGTTACTGCTGGAAACTTTCAGGGTAAATTTCTACTTCCTGCTAATACATTACTGCAGCCCTAGTGCAGCATTTGTTGCCCTGCTTCCATTCCTGAATCCATTTGCTTCCCCATCCTGTCTGTCCATAGACTATGGACATCCAAGGACAAATAGATACAGCTGGCTCTCAGGTTACAGGTCCTCAGGATTCTGATCTGGGAAATGGAGTCTCAGGCAGAAGCAGAGACTGCTTGCTCTACTGTAATGCTTGACCTGCTGCTTCTCTGGTATGGGAAAGGGAAACTGTGACTGAAGGGAGGGGATTTTGTACTTGGTGGGTTTGTGTATCTACAGTCTTTGGTCAAGTACTTGGTCAACCTTGAAGCGATCTGGCAGAGTTGGACTAGATGAGTGTTGGAGGACCCTTCCAACCGAACTATTCTATTCTACAGTATCTCCTAGGTCATGTAGGAGCTAGTAAAAAGTCAAATTATTATTCTGCTCATTTCAACAGTAATCAGTTTATTAGCCACTAACAGACATATTTGCTTGAAGTCCTTGCAACTCTGGAGTTGCCCAGAGAAGTTGTGGATTCTCACTCTCCGGAAGTGTTCAAGTTGGATGTGGCTTTGAGCAACCTGATCTGGTGCGAGTGACCCTGCCCATGGGTGGGGAGGGTTGGAACTAGATGATCCTTAAGGTTCCTTCCAACCCAAACCCTTCCATGATTCGTAGGTATAACAGCAATTGTAGGAAACCTGTAGAGGAATCCAGAATCCATTCTGTGGGATAAGAAGAGCTTATTCCTTTCCCTTTCTCCAGTTGGTTTCCCAGCTTATATGCAGGTTCTCTGAAGTGAAGCTGGTTACATTACATTGGTTTTCTGTCTTCTGTAGATGATTTCTAAAGGGTGTATGTACTGTTCCTTATCTGTTAAATCTGTGGTTCGTGAGTTCTTCCACTTGGGAATTTGGAGGGCCCGAATGCTTATGTTGGTTTCGTTATTAAAAAAAGGTTGAAACCACTGCAGCTTAACATTTAACAACATATATGGTCCATTCCAACATTAGACTATTATTTGCAGAAAGTTTCCTAAGTCATATCTTTAGACACAGGTGAAATAATGCCTTGAATGAGTAGATGTGTTTGCATAAGAAGCATTATGCAGACTAACAGTAAAATGCTCAACAAAATGTATCTGAGGATGAAATTGCCATCAGAAGAATGTAAAATCCCTAAGTATGAGATTCTGTGATGGAAGAACAAGACTCCTGCAGAGGCAGTTCCTCTGTGGGCTCTCTTCTTCCCATTTGTGTTTGTGACTCAGGATTGCAAGAGTACTGCTGGCACTGCGCATCTGTCTTTTTACTGTCCATAGCACTAATATGTAGAAATCTCTGGGATACTGAGGAATTCTCAATATGCTTTGGGTTTTGGTTTTGTGTGGGTTTTTTTTGTTTGTTTGTTTTGTTTTTATTTTTACCTTGAAATCAAATGTGAAGGTGACAAGAAACATGCTCTTGATTTGAGTCTATTCAAATATGTAATAAGCATAAAAATGTTAGTTGAGAGCTCAGTGCTATTTAAGCCATTTCCCAAAGTGCCAGTTCTTGCTCAGTGGGCTGGTTGCTTTTTTAGACTTGTTATGACAGATGTAGCTTGGGAAATATACGTCAGTCGAATCCTTTAGCTTCCAGTAGAAATGATTTGTAAAACTGTGAGGCTAGTGTCTCATGTTTTCAGAATCTATAGAGTGATCAGTTCTGCATTATTTCTTTCTAGTAGATCTCTGTAGTATTTTAGAGAGGTCAAAATTATTAACTACGATAAAGGATTCTTTTCGTGTGTCCACACGCTAATATGGATTACTTAATGTCAAAACTGTTTAAGCAATAATTGGTGTAAATCTCAATGTATTTGACCTAAGACGGATGCTGAGTGTTATATAAAAGCCTGGAGGAGATAATGACACACTTTCATTAAGGTGTATAAACAGTTTTATTATGCACACGTTGTTTGTTTTTATTTCCAAGTAACAAGCAGGTGACTGCAGTACTTATTCATAAAATAGGCACCATTCTATTTGCCCAGATAAATTCCTAGCATATCATATTTTCTCTGTAAACCAATTAAAAACTAATTTGTTTTAGGATAATCCTCTTAATATCATCATTGAAAAACTCTCTGCCATTCAGACATGAAGTATGGTATTCTATGTTTTTTTAAGTAGACTGGGTGAATCTTTAAATTGGCACATCCCAAACAAGGAATGGATGTTAAAAAAAAAATGAGCATTCTGTCTTCCTCTTAGCTTTAGTCAATATTTTTCTCCTTTCTGATCATTTGAGGAAGAAAGCTTGAAACCTGGCAAAGAAAATAAAGAGATGCAACATCATTGTTTGTGTATGGAATTTGCTGTACCCTGATGTTTTAAGAAAAACCAAGATCATTCTGTGAATAATGAGAAGCTACCTTTTGAAATATCAGCACAGGTTTCATAAATTTCTATTTCCTCTTCAGAGTCTTTGTTGATCTCCTAATAGTTCTAGGTCTGAGTAGCTCAAGAGTAGGTGAAGGATATGCAGAGACCTGAAGGAGATGCACAACTTATTTCCAGCACATAGATCTAGCTGATGTGATTGGACACGCTTCTAGCTCACTTTTCTTTTTTGAACCTGTTGGTCCCTATTTTCCTTCTGGCACTTAAGATTCCATGTGCTGATTAGATTTTATCAGGCTGAGTTTTCAAAATGCTTTTGTCAGAGTAGCTTTTAGTTAACCTGTAGTTGACTGAAATTTTTCTAGTCTGATACACGTGAAAAAGAGTGCTGGGATTTTGATCCATTTCTGGGACATCAGAATATTCTATTTGCTATAACTTAAGGAAAAACACAATCTGGAATTAAAGTTCTGAAAAGGAAATATTTCTGGAAATGTCCTCTGTGAATTTGCTGTGCTACTAATCTGTAAATTTGCCTCATACCTGAGAACTCTAGATGCTTTGCATCTAGAACACTACCTTCACAAATGTTTCTTACATCAGTTTTAGACTGATTGTTTTTCTACTTCATGACTGATACCATGTCACTTTAGCTTCTTTGGGCACTTTGGTACTACTGGAGAAAATAAAACACAAGGGGCAGACTCGAATAAACCTTTCTGCTGCTCTGCTACTAGAAGTGACCTCTGTGCACCCTGAGGAGGTTAAGCTGTTTTGTCACTTCTCCTAGAAAGCAATCAAGGAAAAGGATGCACAATTGCCCGCAGCTCTGTGTTACAGGACAGAACAACTGTAAGAATATGTAGTGAGGTATTCAAGTGTTCATTTTTATGTACATCTAGAGTAAGTTCAAGGAATCATCCAGCAAATTCAGCCTGTCCTGGTGCTGATTTTTGGGAGCAATAAGCTTTTTCACTAGGTAGGTAGCTGCAATATTTGAACATCTCCCAGTGCTGTTTTTGAAATGACCATGGTAATGCAACAGAATATTAGAAATGCACATTCAGACTCAGAAATTGAGTGGACTAAACTTAGCCTCTGAAATCAAATGGAAATGATTTTACTTGTATGAGAAAGTCTCTTTAGCTTCTTGATACATGACCTATTTCAATAATCCTGGTATACCTTTGATTAGCTAAAGCTCATTTATGTGTCCTTTTCTTGTTGGCACATTAGACAGCTGTTCAGAGTTTACATGAAGAAGGAGCTGCCAAAATACTGTTTACTCTATGGTCATGTTGTTCTTGAAGGGCCCATTGGTGTCTGTCTTCATGGTTCTGTGCAGAGCTGTAATTTTTCCATTATAGCTTTCTTCTTCCATGCTCACATTTTTTTGGATGGGGGAAGGAGGAGGAAAAAGACATGTAAACAACACACCCAACACAAGCAAGGTTTTGGTTTGGTTGGTTTGGATTTTTTTGGGGGACTTTAGCAAGCCACTTTTTTGGAAGGGGAGAATGCCAGCAGGAGATGTTAAAGCTAAGGACTGAGTGCCTGCCCTTTGTGAAGGCATAATTGCATTGCAATTTTGCTTAAGAGTAAAGAATAAATCACGCTGTTAAGATCTGCAGTTAACTTTGTGTACCAGATTTCAGTATTGGCCTGTTAGGACACATAGCAAGACAAATACATGCTTTGATACTCTGATTCCCTTTTTATCCCAGCATAAAACCACTAATCCAACAGAGCTGTAACCCACAGAAACAGTAAAAGATTCAGAACCATTCTGGATTTTCCTGGGAATTCTTCTTTGTCTGTCTGTCTTCCTCTTGTGCTGTGATAGCTTACATGAACAGTGCCTGCAGAAGTTATGTTTGTACTTCCAACGGAATGTATGATTTCTGCCGTGCTTGCTATGCATGCTATTTACAAACACTAACAATAGCGAGGCCATATGCTTCATCCTGCGATGGGCTCTCTGGAAGTAAAGTGGCAAGCAGATGTGAACAAGGCAGACAGGGCTCTGTTTGCAACAGCTGAATGCCTGCTTGTCCTATAAACGGTGCACTTATGTTTAAGTGAGAAATTGTTAATCCAACTAATCCGACACGATTAGGGAATTTGTATGCATTGTTTGTAATATAAAATAGTAGGCTTGAAGTAATAATCAGTTTCTCAGCCAAATGATTCTTGATCATTGTACATCATGCAGGATTGAGGAGATGGGTGTCCATACGATACGTAATAAATGACAGCCAAAGTAGAACTGTAAGTAGCTTTAGCTGTGTTTTTCAGCCTTAAAAGCATTGTGATGTTTAAAAAGCTTTACAATGTTCTTGCAGCATCTCTTGGATGACTTGAACTGAGTGGTGGCCCAGCTTTCATCATAAATGGTTCTTATGTAGCTGAGCTGTGGTGCCTCATAGATAGCAAATCAAAAGTGTAAGGATGGATATACCATGTCTCCAGCACTTGGAAAACTTGTGCATGTGATGTGGAATATTTAGTGTAAACATACTAGTCCTTAATATTCATGTACAGTACAGTGAACATGGTATTGGAGAGGGACTAGGAAAACAAAGTGGTAGCGCTTACTGTCTTTGATCAGCAACCTGGCTTTGCTAAGATCACTTCTGTTCACCTGCAGGTCAGAATACATTTATTTTCAATGTAAAACACTAAAAAATTTGCAGTGGAAAAATTACTATAAAGATTATTTTTTTAATCTGCTATTAATCTAATAAATTGTTCAGTACTGCTTCAAAATTGACCCTCAATCCTGGGCGCCATTTCCTGGAGTATGAGGCACCATAAAAAAAGCCCTCTGGTTATAATGGTGAAAACTCATTAGACTGGATTCCATTTCTGCTTATCAGTCTGGACAATATACATGTAAATTTGAATGTATTGTATAAATGTATCATAATGTATCATAATCATAAAATGAATAATTATATTTATATCCAAGTTTTGTTAACTGTCCATACTTATTAATGTAGGACCAATTGTAAATGCAATCTAGCTGTGTTTTAAGGACTCTCTTGGTTAAAATAGTATTTTTTCCTTCTCTGCAGATACTACTTCTTGCCTCTCATTCATGAAGGATTAAGAAATATGTATGTAGGCATTCATTCCTAAACTAGATTTTTGTTTTCTGAATTATTAATAATAAAAAAGCTATCAAGAACAGAAGTCAGCCCAGTGGTAGCCTGCTATTCTGATTATTTTTTTTCTCTTTCTCTATATCACATTTTGAAGCACCCATTGTTTTAGGCTGGTAGGTTTCATGCTGTCCCTAAAAAGGGATCTGACTCATACTGTTTTGTTGGCTTTTTTTTTTTTTTTTGTCATTTAAACTCTGAGTAATATTTTGCGGACTTTCTTCAGTCAATCTGTAGTCTGCCTCTCTGTAAATTAAGTATTAGAATTAGTAAGTGGAACTCCGCTTCCCAGTATAGTTATTTTGGGTAGTAACAGGGATTTCTGTGACCTGTCCATAGCAATTTAAGGCTCAGACATGACTGAATTAATTCTGCTTAAAGATTTGTTAATCATGGGTCAGCTGAGCTGCAGTAAGTAACCATGTGCAGCTTGCAGCCTGTGGGAAGTATAAGGTGAAGTATTCGAGCTTGACTTGCGTTAATTAAGACTTACTACCTTTTGGGATTTTACAGAGTGTGTGCACAGACTGTCTATAACATGGCTCTGCTGACAAGCAGGGTCTTATTACAGTCATAGTGCTTCTGGCTGATGTCTGAAGTCTGACCTCCCCATCTGCAGAAGTGCGTGGCTCTGTGCATAAGTTCATCTCTCTGCAGAACAATGTGTGGATGTACCTGAGCTTCAGCACTTGCCTAATAGTAATTTGATCATACTTGCATAGCTTGAGCTTGCAAGTTGAGAAAGCTTGAGAGCTTTCTCCACTGCACAGTTTCTGTCTCTCCTGTTCCTATGGGGGGGTGTCCTTGGACCGCTTGGGTTGTATCTCGGCTCTGCCATGAGGCCAGGCTTGAGGTGCTGCCATCATGCATACGAACTACACAGACAAAGTCTGAGCATCCAAGAGGCCCGAGGGGGGAATGAGGAGCTTGTGCTGCATTGTACTATAGTCCACAAGCATGCTCAGGCAGATGGTGGCGAGGACAGTCAGGCTGTCACAATGGTCCTCTTTGCCCTCTTTGCCTCACGCTCATGGTTCTCTGAAGTCAGCACTTCATTCAGTCCCGGGGACTCTTTCCAGAGCATTTAGCAAAGGCAGATGAGATTTGTAGGCAGACTGACCTTGGGGCGTGTAAGTCATTTGCGGACATCTGCAGCTGGCAGAATGAATGTTCGGAGCTCGGTTGAGAGCTGTATTGGGCTTTGCCTTGATAAAGGGGTCTGGCCACCCAAGCCCGACATACATTTAGCCTTCACTGCTTAGCTGTCCAGTGGTAGCTGTGAAACTAGGCTTCTCTGCAGAGCACTAGATTTGTGCGTGAAATAATTATACATGAGCTGGGTATGTACTAACTGTTAATTGTCTTAGTATTGGTGGGGTTAAATCACGTGCTTCAGTGCTACTTGAAATAGCAAGGCTTTCATGAGATGGAATAGTTTATGTGTGTGCTGAGTGTGGTGCTGAGAGAATTGTTTTATGGAACTACATTAATTTTAAAAGTCAATACTGCAGTTTTACTCAATATTTCATTTGTTTATTGATTGTGATAGTTTTGTGATTAGAATTAGAAGGAAACTATAAAGCAGTGACTATTTCCTTAAAAACGTCAATATTTTTATGTATGCAAGTTTGTATGCAGAACATACTGCCAGAAAATTGTCATGTTTACATGGCTTGCATGATCCATAGTTCTGTTCACAAGTGTTTTTAATCTTGAATGCCAGTGGCAAAAAGTAATTCCTGAAAGCATTAGTTCACCTCACCAGAATATCTGAAAAGGTTATATCGCTGAATGTGTGACACCTTTCAATACAACATGCTTTGAACTTCTTTCTAGTAACATAACTTGCTCAAATAGCAAGAGATTACGTCCAGCACTGCTTAACATCATAATATATATTCATACATTTACATAATTATGTATTTTATCTAATACACCTTTATTGTCTTCACACAGAAGACCAAATATCAGCTTGCAGAAAGTCTGCCTTGAAGACAGCCAATGTCAAAGCTTCATAAGGTCTAACATTTTGAATACACTCATTCATCCTTAAAACACTTATTTTACTGCCTGAGCCTTTGTGGAGATGCTAAACATGTTGCTAGCTTTACCAAGTATTGTTTTACATTTCTATGCAAAGGAGATGATCCTTGTTAAGGTAAAACCATTATGCCCTGGTTTATGAGTGAAGGAGATAGTCACATATTGAAGAAAAGTAGCTAGGCTTACTTTGGCCAACAAACTTCACAATTAGTTTTCAGAATAGCACTGCATGCCTAAAAGAGCTGTTTTTATGCTCTGCTGTCCTCACAGTAGAGTATACAATCTCCCTTCTGTCTTGTAGGCATTTCCTGTACTAGGAATTTTTTGCTAAAATTTCCCACTCTTGCTGCTCCGATTTCAGCTCATTGGCTGCTGTGCTAATGAGGGCACTTGGGACTTCCTCTTAATTCAAGCACTGCATTGTGTAAACTCCTAAACAGGGTCAGACAACATAGTGTTGCCAGCTGCACATCTGCAGCCATCTGGGTTTGTGGCCGGAGCAGTAAAATAGACATTGTGTAGCGGAGTTGAAAGAGTGACAAGAGTGATGCAAATCATATTTACAAAAAAAATAAAGTAAATGTCTCATATTTGATCTACAGGATATACAGAATCATTACTGAAACAATCTTTCTACATTTATATGTACCAAATAAAGAGAAATGGGATATGCTACTGCTATGCAATGTTCTGTGAAAAACCTTGCTGGCTTTCACTACCATTGCAATGCTAAGGGGAGAGGTAAGTAATTATTAAAACTTTTGATGCCCATAAATCGTTCTCTGCTCCCACTTCTATTAAGTCTGTTTATAATAAACATAATTTCAGTGTGTTGATTTATAAACATTCTTAAGGAGAAGTAGCTGCACGCTGTGAAATTACAGCATTCAAGTCTGAGGAAAGAGATGCAAGTGAATGGTTACATATTGTTTTGTATCTGGGCTTACTAGTGGTCCAGGGCATGACTGGAAGAGGGACTTCTGATGTCTTTTTCTTTCTGATCCTTTCTCACTGACCAGCATCTCTAGTGACCATTCCAGGAATAACATCATGGGTCTGCCTGAAGCCAGTGAAGCTTCAGATGTTAACTTTAGTAAAGCCATGGCTTCATTCACTTTGACTACATCGCTCAAGTGTCCATACAAGTTGCAGTCTCGAGATTTCTTTGAATGCTTTTATTTGGTCATTTGTTTCCCTGCTTTCACAGGCACTGGAAATGTGGATTAATACTGTCAGGCTTTGTTACTCGGTAGTTTTACAACTGGTTTTATGCTGAACATGCATACTATGCACAAGTAACCACAATGTGAGACAGCTCAGAATAAAGTCATTGTTCCAGATCAGATGTTTTGCATGCATTGGCTTTTAAAGTGTTTTTAGTTCCTTCTTAATGACACCTGGATCCTTTGCAGTAATGCTTACTATTTGAAGACTATAAAGTCTTCAAGAAGAAGAAGAATGACTTTAAGGTGTTATGCTCAGGAGTGAACATTATCGTTCTGAACTTTTCTTTCTGATTTATCTGATCTAGTAAACCTCTTTACCAAATATCTAGTACTATTCCTCTGTAAAATTGACTTGGCCTTCCTGGTTTTGGTTTTTTTTTTTTATCTCTTGGGATGGCATTCATAGCTAAGATCCATTTCCCCACTTCAGCTGAAATATTTTTCTTAATCTAGAGCACCATGGGTTTTCACTGCCAATCCATCCCCTATTGAGTTTAGTGGGGATGTTACATTTGATTTCAAATGGAAAAATGTCATGACATTGATGTATTTGGTGGGTTGGCAGTTATACTGTAGCCCAAAATAATTGTAAATTATGAGATGCTTATACAGAGGCCATTATAGTAGGAGTAGAACTAGCTATGTGCTTTTAAACAAAGCTATTTTATTATGAAGATAATTTTTAATAAAGAAGTGTCAGGCTTGGGTTTTTTTGAGCTGTAAATTTATCACTATTAATCAAATACTAATTGACTAACAACCATAAGTAAAAAATAGCTACATGTGTATGTTTTGTAGACATACATATTTTGCCACTAAAATCCAGGAAACAATTCCTGTGGAGTCCTCCAGGTATTAATGATATGTGTAGCCTGTTTTTCTTGTAGTTCTATTAATACACAGGGTGCTTGTACTGGTACAGTGTTTGGTCCTTCAGTTTCAGTTGTTTGGTAACGATGGCATTTCAGTGAAAGTGGCTTTCCTTGAACTGATCTCAGGCATGATGTATCTGCAAAATGTGACTGGCCTTGAGTAGAAGTGAGATAGAAGTAAGACAGTGTAAAAAGCAGGAAGTTCAGATATTGTCCTTCCTCCGAGTCTCTGAGAACAGTTGGCTCCAGTCATATGCTGACTATAAAACCACTACTTTGTGACCAGAATTTTTAAGAGATGCCTTTTATGTGATCAGTTTTTATTCAAACAGGGATGAAAGACCATTTATGTGGAATTTTGCAATTGAATGTTCATCCTGGGTAGAGGAGTGCAGTTGTGTAGATCAACTAAAGTTTAAAGCATAAAGTAACATCACTGTTGGAAATGATTGTTGGTGTGGGTATCATAGGCATCAGTATTGTGCTTATCAAGTATTAACGTTTCCAGCGTGCACAGAAGGGTTAAGAAATCAGTCTCCCTCAACAGACAGGATACAGTACTATTTTCTTGGACAGGCAAGAAGCAAAGGGGTTTACCAAGGCCAGGCCATAAGGAACCACAGTCTTTTTCATATGTATCACTTGAAGTCCAATAGATTTCCTTGATACAGCTGAGTGCAGAGCTGGACATGCTGTATAGAATTCATCTTCTAAAAGGAAATATAAATGGTAGGGCTTTGAACATTTTTGGGTTTACTTCACAAATACTGTGGTATTTTAAAGGTTGAAGCTTGGTGCCTGAAAAAAAAAAGAAAAAACTTTGATTTGAATTAATTCTTTTCTCTTCCCCTCACTATTTTCAGAACAAGATCACTATCTTAGATGCTGAGAAGCTTCTCTAGATTAATATTTTTTTTCTAATTTTTGGGTGTTAATTTTTAAAATAAAAGCTTGGTGCATGGGCAGGAGTTCTTACTGAAGTCTGTTATCTACTACCTCTCCCCAAGAATACTTGTCTCAGTGTTGTGAAACTGTGCCAGCAATTAGCTAGTTTTGGAGCCAGCTGCCAGAGACTTGGCCCCCAGACTGCCATGTTAGCATTACTGAGCTTGTTTTCCTGGTGTCCTGGCCATTTCTAATCCCCTGGAGAACTGCAGTGCAGAGCAGCTGGATACTCTTCATCTCACAGTGATATAAAAGGTTTAGTAGACATGAGCAGGGGATGTAATGCCAAGTGCAGTGGGTAAAGCAGGCTGACTGAGGGGCCAGTGTTCCCATCCAGGAGCAGCCTGGCAGGGCCTGTGCACCCCGTGGGGCTGCTTACAGAACCCCCTGCTTCTGTCGCACAGCATCAAATGCAGGGCCTGCTGTCACCCACCAGGACTCTTCCTCTGGCCCTCTGTGGTGATGGCACAAGGCCCTTCTTGCGCTCAGAATAACAGGGTCCTGCTAACTATTTCTCAGAATGATCTTGTACATAATAAACTTTGTTCTGGCATTGTGCGATTCAGCCCTGGTGATAGTGTGCTGCCCTGCAGTGGCTTTGCCTGTTGGGTAACGTGCTCTAGAGAAGATGCCATTTGCGTACAAGATCATTTGCTTGGGGGGGGGAGGAGGGGAGGAGAAAAAAGGGTAAAAATAAAAAAGGGTAAAAATAAAAAATAAATAAATAAAGGGTAAAAATAAAAAAGGAAGCTTTTAGAGACACTGTATTTTTTTTTTTTCTTCTGTCATGTGGTAAAGTAATAAATGAAGATAATTTACTGAATGATGGAGTTGTCCATGTCATACAATTGTGTGCTCATGGGGTTCAGTCGAAGCTCTCCCGTTATAAATGCTTACTTACATGCCTCATGCTTTCAAATAGCAATGAAGTCTTCATAAAGTGAGCAACCTTTACCATTGTTACTTACTATGTACAGTGTATTACAAAGAGTGGTGAAGAGTATTTCTCTCTGTCAGAAGTAACATTAGTGTTTAATAGCATGTAGCCATACTCTGCATTACAGAGAAATAAGTCAAGCAAATAATGTTTGACTACTAGATATATAACCTCACGCTGCTATTTTTCTTTTGTAAACAGATATGACCAAGTGTATGCCAACAAGTCTATTAAAATTTTGATTATTTTTTCTCAAAAAATAGAGAGCACCTATCTTTAAAACAAAATTTACTGGGGAAAAAAAAAGATGAGGTGGTTTTTTTTTTTTTACATCTTTCTCTAGAAAAGCAATTTTCCTTTTATATCTTTTTTCCAGACCTTCAAAGCCTGCTATGCAGTATAGTCCTATATCTCCATATGGAATGCAAGGGGGTATATTTTGTATTTAATCAATAGCAGACAGATTCATCAAGGATTTAGTTTTTCATTTTCCTCAAAACTACTGGTCATTTTTTTACTGTAGAAAATGTACTTCTGTGAAAATCAGCGAGGGCACTTGCTGTCGGTTTAAGCAAGCAAGAAGCAATGGGAACAAGAGAAACACAAAGAAAATGGCCTCGAGGGAAAGCTCTGCATAATGAACTTGAAATTGCTGCTGCTGGAAATACTGTTGCTGCTTTTCCTGCCAGGGCTGTCACCTCACACAACAATTTTAGCTTAAAGTGGAGAGTGGAGCTTATCTACAGCATCACTAAAGACTTGGGTTTATGCTGCTAGGTTTTCCAAAATCTAGAGACTATGTTGAATGCATTTTTAAAGGGGAAGTAGGCCAGAAATAGGCCACAGTCTTGCTAGGAGTTGAGAAAAGATAAAGAATAGGAACAAAAAAGCCTAGGGAAGCCATATTTTTAAAGGAAATCTACCCTACACTTTTTAGGTGGGAACTGGTAAGTGAAATGAATGGAGAGACCATGCAGCTTAAAATGTAACAATTTTCCTAGAGATAAAGAAATCACCTCCAAGATTTTTAGCTCCAGTTCCCAGCTTCCCTTCTTGCCTGATGAGGAATCACGAGGACGTTCATTCCAGAGACAAAACTAGCTGTGGACTGCCTCAGATGCTCATTCCCCAAAGGGTCGATCCCCTAGCCAGGTTATTTCTTGAAGATGGTTTCACAGACACCTTGGTTAGGGTTTAAGGCATGTCTAAATGAGAGAAACACAATGAATGAAAAGACAGTATAGTGCACACTATTGTCAACTGTTCTTGAGTTCAGAACATGGATGAGTATTTAGTGGTCTTTTTATTGCAAGAACTGCTTTTCAGTGTTACTCATCTGAGTGGTTGCTGTAACTACAGCATAACCCTGAGAACTAGAAGAGAGGGAATCATGTATTCTATCACGCTCTCTGGTCCATGTGAAATATTTAATGAACATCTGCATGCCCTAAAGTAGCTGGTCCACAGAAAAATTTCTTTTCTAATCCCAATTAGAGATTGGGATTAGGAAAGATAATAGAGAGATTAAATAGAGATTGTTAACCTTTAATTTTGGGATTTATCTTGTTTAAATGCATTAATATAACCTCAGATATCCAACTGAATGTTTAATTCTTATTTGAATCCAGGGTTTTTATAGGAAGTTAGATCATGTATATGAGGGCAGTCCATAAAATAAACTTCATTAGTATTTCAGAAGTGCAGATTTAAGATCATTTATTTACATAGGTGCTGGCTGTTGTAAACCATACGTGGCACTAGGGGAAGTTTGTTTATAGAGTCAGTTTACTGGAAAATAGCAAGGTCAGAGCTCCTCTAGCTCCAGTATTTAGAATTGAGTCAAGTTTGACATTTGAAGTTCAAAAAGAGCTCAGATTTTAGAACCAAATTAAGAATATACTGGTTGGATGATTTGGGGAAGGAAAAATTAGATTTCTAAATTGACATGCAGTGCTAAAACTAGGAACAGCTTGTCTGGATTCAGAAAAAAAATGACTAATGCAGAAGAAAACCGAACTTATTTTTGTGGAAGGAATCAGTGTAGGGAGTGTGTGCTAAATGCTCTAAGTATCTTGTGCAGAAAACCAGGTAAAGGGATGGATATTCAGTGGTTGGCAAAAAATGTATTACTAGTACAAAACCCCCATGAAGATAAGTCAGCTAATACATTAACTGCAAGATAAGAGATGAAACAAGAAGAAATATTAATTTTAGATCTTGCTCTCCTCAACTCTGTTCCTGGCTGTTGAATGGCTTGTTGCCTCACAGACAGGATACGATTGCCATGGAGATGGTTTTGAGAACTTTTCCTGTAATTTAGATTTTGCTGGATTAATATTTCTTTTCTAGGTTTCCATAAAAAGAAAACAGTATCTAAATGCTAGTTATGGAGTGTGTATGAATAATAAATATCTTTATGTAGGGTGATTGTTCTATTGTTCCTGTTGCACTTCATATTGTGAACAGAAGTAAGGGCCTTCCCTGTGGCTACAGAGGGAAGCTGTAGTAGAAAAAGGACCGTCATCACTGCCTTTCAGAATTTAGGCTGATGTCCACAGGGCAATCATTCTTGCCTTCCTCCTTTTTGTTACAGTTATGTACCCTGAATTTCTATCTAAGGACTGGGAAAATTATTTTTAGATATGTTCTTTAGAGTACTGGAAAGCCTGCACTTTGCATTGTTAGTCTTCAGGTGAAAATTGTTATTTTCCTTATACTTTACATGCTGTAATTATATCGCAGAAGGTTTTCTCAGCCTTAGGGAAGGATGGCCTCTGCTTTTAACAGGTGTTTAAAATACCCGTGAGCTAAGAATTTTAATAAATATCATTCTCTGGGATATCTGTAGAGTGATCTAAAGTACTATGACCCTGTTAGAATAAAGGTAAAAGATAATTCCAGTGTTCTCATTTTTTCATTGCAAGTTTTATTTCTGTACCCGAACCTGGGTAGCTCTGTCTAAAAGTTGTTGTCAGAGTTTCCAGATTTTCCATTGCAATCTTTTGCTGTCAGTTTTGGAATATGCTAAAAACTTTTTGCCTTAAGACTTACCAAAGAAGTACACAAGTAATTCTATTAAGCGTCATTTGTTGACTGGTTACAACTAACACATAGCAGCAGAAAGGGTGATGGTCCCTGTGCCAGAGGCAATACAGAGATTATTCCTTCCTGGAATATAGCTGGCATGTAAATTATGGTAAAGGATGGGAGGGAGATCGCTCTCCTTTTTCTCTACCCTGTAGAGCTGATTATTGACAGTGGTGCTGGAAGGGGAAGGAATTGCACTGGGAAACAGAATCTCTTCTGGGACTTACTGAGACTGAAAAAGATTTTACTTCCATTTCTGAGACATCAATAGGCTGATTGTTGAGATGAGCAGTGCTTGTACTGAAGGATGGAGGAAGGAGAACAGCTTTAGCTGAGCTGCCAGTACAGAAGAATACAGAACCTGTATTTATTGCCCAATTCCAGAAGAATTCTATGAAAGTTAAGCCACAGAAGCATAGAGATTACTGCCTGTCATGTTCAGTGGCATATCTCACTCTGATTACTTCTGAGGGTAGAGCATGAGGTCTAGTATAGCAAAAGTTTTGTCTTTAGCTGAGTTCTGCATCATTCTGACCCTTGCACCTACATACCCACTCCTTTCATTCAGCTAAGAACTTGAACACTGCTCCCTGCTGTTCTTGGAGCAGAAGGTTTTCTTCATCCAGGTCACCATCAAAGACAGGAACTGTAGCAAGGAACAAACTGTTGCCAGCAGCAGGAACTTAGATGCAGCTGATAAAGACCAGTTGGTGAAAGTGAGGATCTCCTTTCCTGTAACTGAATGAGCAGTTCTCCCATTTGCTAACCCCAGCTTCTTTTCCAAGCAAAAAGAACCACCTCTATTCTTAGATCAGCAGATTCAAAGACTCTGCTCAGAGCTGGAGAGTTGAGCTTGCTGGCACACTCCCTCTTTGTGTTCTTCGAAAAGATTGAGCACTGTATATCACAGACGCTTGCCCTGCGCTAGGTTCTGCTTTGTCCTAGAGTTTGGAAATCTGCAATAATTTTGCTGAAATTTATGGAGCTTGGCAAAAAACCCAACAGTTAAATGCAGAATTGTACTGTGTTCAGGTTGCCTAGTCCTTGATGTTTCATCATTCCAGAGGAAAGAAGGGAGTTACTGTGACTCATAGTAAAAATCTTAGTGTTTTGGTTCTCACCTCTATGAGTCATATTAAAACTTTTTTTTTTAATTTGTTCTGGTTTTTTTGTGGTTTTGTTTTGTGTTTGTTTGTTGTTTGTTTTGGTTTGGTTTTCCATGGGAGCTTCAAGGGTCATTGGGCTGAATTCTCCTTATCTTTGTCATAATTTTGATGATCTTGAATTCAAGGTTGAGTTATATTTCATATGTGTACCTATCATTTGTTAATTATAGTGGAAGGAATTGTACTTCAGTATGCTGAAAATTTGCTTACATCGAAGTAGAGAGAGGATACTTGTTAGTTCAGGTATTGAAATTTCTTTTTTTATCTAAAAATTCCACTAGTTTTTCTATGACAAACTGAATTTTGCTTTTTACACACTTGCCAAAATAGTTAGTTTTGTCTAAGTTATTTATAAGAAGCATTTTCCTCCTCTGTGGCTCACAGTGTAGCCCAAAGTCATCTGTGTAGGTCTACAAATAACTAAGGTCATTAACTGCATCCTTCCCGTTAACAACAAACTTGTGTGTGCTCGTGAACCATTGTCCATAGTTTGTTTTTTTTGTGACTGTTGCTGTGTAGAACTACTCAGAGCTATTGTGATATATGAAGAGGTTTATAATCTCCAGTTAGGTCAAATGTTTAGAAAAATCTAGGCCATGAATCAGATGTGATGGCATTATTTCTTGTCTTTGTGTAGTAGTAAGACTTCAGTTTGCTGTTCTTCATTCCTGTTTATCAAAATGGGATGTACCCATCAATAAATTTTACTGGTTTTCATATAGGAGAGTGGAAAAGTC
Organism: Chloroceryle amazona; assembly: GCA_027560015.1. NCBI lineage: Eukaryota > Metazoa > Chordata > Aves > Coraciiformes > Cerylidae > Chloroceryle > Chloroceryle amazona. The sequence continues at coordinate 94,540 of JANHFX010017993.1, read as the reverse complement.
ACATGGTGAATCAAAGTTGGAATACAGTGGTCTGTATTCGACCCTTCTGCTCTACTCTTTTTGATCATACGTGTGCCATAATGTGAATGATCTATAGACATGAGAACTTGATTAATTTTGTTTTAATGAATGGGAAACAGGCTATGCTTGATGTTAAAACATCAATGGCAACAGTTTGTTCAAGCATGAGGACCAAAGCTAAAGGCAAACTTCTTGTGTTGATCTGGCAAAATACAAATCAAACCTTGTTAAGTACCTCCTGGCAAACCAATCCTCTGATGTGATTGATTTTTTTTATTCTTTTTTTTTTTTAATTTTTGTCTCTCCCACCACAGTCCAAAATTTAGACATCAGCCCTGTGAAGTGCTGAGTATGAGTGAAAGCCACGTGGGAACTGAAATTCTTAGCATCTTCCAGGATTAGGCCTTTATTCTGGTCCACATCTTGTGCATTATGCGATCTGTTGCTCTTGAACTAAGAGATTTCTTTCTCATCTCGTCTTGCCCTCCTGAAAACTAGGTTACATTATGTCAGTTCCAAGTTCTGGTTATAGAAGTTTTTTCTCTTTTAATGCATGTAAAGTAAATCATAAGACATATTTCCCTCTTAAGAAGATTGATATATAGAACTTGGTTCATTCATGTTGTCTTTTGTGCTGGAGTGCTCTTGTTTCCTTAAGATGAGATAGCCATCCCTGTAATATTAGTGTATTTTACTTGCTGTAATCTGATGTACAATTTCTCTCCCCTTTTTTCTCCTTCTCTAAGATTATCGTTGGAGAAACTGCAGTGTTTTGTCTACAGTTAGCTACAAAGGATTTTGAAAACCAAGAAAAAACACTATTAACTGGAGACTGTTGTTATATAAATCCACTGGTGCGCAGGACCATCAGATTCCTTGGTATGATCAATATGAATACTTTCATTTTCTGAATGGTGAGAGTGATAATTCATTTTCTTAATTTTGACCTGGGGAAAATATTCAGATAACCATACAACATTTCCTGTGTAGTCTTAACTCAGATGCACTGAGTTCTCTCCTTTTGGGTAGCAAGTTAAGCTTATTGAAAGTTTGGATAAGAAAAATAGTTCCAGAAACAGCAGTAAAAATGAAATAAAATAAAATAAATGGGAACACAGGGGGGAAAAGCAACCAGCAGGCCTGGCACAGGGTGAAGAAAGGAGATATCCTTGTGTTGTATCTGTAGTTCATAGTTTTCTTTCAGTTATGCACATACGTAGCAGCCAAAATTGAAGACAAGGGCCCATAAATAGGTGTTTGAAGCCAAGCCCAGTTTAGGTACTTTCTCAGCCTGGAGACTGTATTAGAATCTCTAGCAGAAATCTGTACTAAATCCGTGCTTCACTGATGTCAGCTCTAAGTCCCCTATTGACTTTAGTAGATATGGGGTGCCATCCTTCTACTTGGTTCATCGTCAGTGTGTTTGAATGGTGAAGTACCACCACTCAAACTGTCTGTTGAATAGTCCCAGATGCTGTTTTTTAAGGTGTGCAGAGATGTCATAGTGGGGTTAGATTCTGTTTGCTTCTCTCTCATGGTTGTATCTGAGGGAAACCGCTGGAGGAGCAAAGCCTTGGGGCAGCTAATCCTCCTGAGTGGCCCAGTCACAGGGGGAGGGAGAGCGTGTGCAGCAGGGTCTGTATGTGCAGTGTTTGTGGAGCTAAACCTCACTGAGAATAAGGCTGTCTTGCACAGGTCTAGAGGAGATGGGGAGGGATGATGATGGGCTCCTCCTGCTCCAGTTGCACTGTGTGCAATCAGTGCCCACGTTTCCTTTCCACTTGGTGGGCCCTCCTTGCTCACAGAAGGAAAAAAAGCTGATAGGCAAGGAAGGGGTCAACAGTGGCCTCTGCAGTGTTCTACCAGATGAGGCATCGATATCCATTATGCTCACACAAAGTGATGTGACCTCCTCAGGGCCCTCAGGGCTTGCTGAAAGGGCCCTTTTGTGCAGGGACTCAGCTAGGCACAGTCTGCTGCTCACCAGTGTGTAGCAGCTCAGGGTGAATCAACATTAGCGTGACATTGCCGACCACTCAGAATCCCGTAACTCATCCTCAGTCCTCTAGCTTTGTTGAGGAAAAAACTTGACCTTTAAAAATACACATTTCCATGGGTTCATTTCTAATGTGGTGTACATCCATTAAAGTCCTCGTGGAGTCCCATGAAGTTTGGAACTGCCAGGACTCATGCTATATTCACAGGGAATTGAAGTATGGGAAAGGGAAGGTGATTTGCCTATGGAAATACAGGAAGAAATCTGTAGCTCAGGTGGAATTTGAACATGCACCTGCTGTCTTTGCATCCCAGTCAGGGTGCTGTGTTTGCATTTCCTTCCAGAGCTCATTTTCTGCTTCCAAAAGGATGGAAAGGAGCCTCAGAATAACAGGAATCTGTTCTCTTTTAAGTAATCAGATACATGCATTTCCATTCAAATGAATGAGTACATGTGCTTAATGCTTTGCTGATACGTCTGATACAAAAAGCTCGTTACCATAAGCAGCTCCTCAAATACATAGAACTTTAGCTCACTGTGTTGATATTGTGATTAATATGCCATGCATAGAGATGTATCCAGTAGCAGGCAGCTGAAGTCAACTCGTGCATGGCAATATTGAATTACTCTCTTCTTCAGCTTCCTTACAGCTGCAGGGAAAATAAAATGTTTGTCTAGTATGTGCTACAACTTTTCAAGTAACTTTGCCATCAGGGCCTGACTTCCTTGATTCTGAAACAGATTTATAGAGTGAAGAACTTGTATCTGTCACTTCTGCTAAGTGAACATGGGCAAAAGTTAGGTACCAGGATAGCTAGCTACCCCAAAGAGAGGAGATTCGTGTCTTGGGGGCCTAGGAAAGTGGTCTATTTGCACAAGACAGGAGTGTGCTCCTCCAGTGGATGGTGAGATCAGGTGTGTGGTAGTTGCAGCGTTGCTGCTGCAGTTGCTTAGAAAAGTAAGTAAACATCAGCCAGGATCTTCAGGGTACAGCACATCAGAGTTTTTGGTATCCTTAAATGGAAGGAGCTGGTATATTACTATGATAAATACTATAGTATGTTGTCCTGGAGTGAAATTATCAGGAAATTTAACTCTCTGTTTTCCTCTTTAGGAATTTACGCATTTGGACTGTTTGCTACGGACATCTTTGTAAATGCTGGACAAGTAGTAACAGGGAATCTTGCACCACATTTTCTTGCACTTTGTAAACCCAACTATACAGCACTTGGATGTAAACAGTATACACAGTTCATCAGTAGCGTACATGCCTGTACTGGAAATCCAGACCTTATCATGAAAGCCAGAAAGACATTCCCATCCAAAGAAGCAGCACTAAGCGTATATGCAGCTATGTATCTGGCTGTAAGTATATTGTACTATGTAATGACACTGTATTTGTGAGAGCAAAGGGCTCACGCTGGGAGGGGAGGAGGGAGGAATGGGGAGAAAATAAGACAGCTATTGGCTTATTTATGCATGTAAACTTTTTATGACTTACTGTGATGCCTTTGAGAATTTGATTCATTGGACTAGAGCTTGAAAGTTTCTTCCAACCAAAGACATTCTGTGATTCTGTGACTTAATTCTGATAATTATAGATGTAGTTGTTCTTTGAACCTTGAACCTTCAAAGCTGAGGCAAGACTGAAAGAGGACAAGTTGTCCAAAAAGGCTTAGAGGTTATAGGATAACCAGGTTCTTGGTTTACTTTTTCCCCATTTCCAGAGAATGTGGGAGGAGGGTTTGTACAATGGTAGACAGTAAGTGTAGGAAGTGCCTGTGACTGGTAGTTCCCTGTATTAACTCAGTACAGATTACTAGAGGTACACACATCCGTATTCATTGGTGGGGTGAAGCAGAAGAGTGGGCATGTAAGTCTGATCTCTGCAGGTTTCCCAAGATCTATCCATGGCTTTAGGTACCAGAATTGGTATTAATAGTTACCTCAGTGCACGTGCAAAATCAGTTTGGCTCTTATTCTGCAATGAAGTGGGCTACAAGACAATCCAGCCCTTCTTCCCTCTCCTCTCTGATATCAGGGAGCGATGAGCAGAGCTGGGATAAAAACTGGTATTCACTGCCTGGCATCTGAGCTGTTCTAGAAGCTACTGAGAAGTGTGAGGAGGCAGGCAAGAGGCAGAGTGACTAATAAATCTCACTGAAGTTACTCTGTGCAGTACTCCCTGGCTTAGTTTGGAGTGCACATCGTTCTAGTCTTAAGCAGAAGTACATCTTGTTCTTCGTAAAGTTGTCCCCAGCACATGCCTATGGGAGTCCCTTACCTGACCCGTGCTGGTAATCACAGTGCTTTGTAGCCCTCACCGTGTCAGTGGGAAACAAGGCAAGTGTCTGTGTACCTCTGGGCATCGCAGGAGTCGTTCCTTGAGTTCTCTCAGTATTTGAATAGTGGCCTGCCTGTACACGTGTGTATGTGTGTGCATATATGTATATATATACACGTACATATATGAATGTGTATTGCTTTTGAGCATATATTTAATGACCTGACTTTTAATTCCTGATTCATCTGGAAACTGATACTTACCAACATGACAAAGATCCCAATCCCATCCACAGACAGCATGCCAGCTCCAACTAGTTTTAGAACCAGTTGCTTAAACTCTGCAGCACTGACAGTACCACTTACCAAGAGTGCCTTGTGAGCAGTGTCTGATCATCAGTTAGTGCAGGCAAGTGTTATCTGCAAGTAAGAGACGAACAGTATATTCTGTTCTAACATGAGGCAAGTGTAAGACTCCTAATAGTATTGTCTTTATTTGGGGAGATATCTAAGGCTTTGCTTCACTGAAATATACCTCTAAATTTGGCACAAGCTATTTTAGAAAATATTCAGCATTCTTCATTTTAATTGCTCCTATTTTTCTCATCCATCTGTAAAGTTGGGTTTCCACTGTTGCCATGAGTCACAGTAACTAAAGGAAACCAACTGTTCAGATACTGCAAAGCAGGAAGGAAAATAGTATTATTACATTTTAAAAATAGGAAGTAGACATTGGTAAGTTCTAATACATAGTACCAATGGTTTTTGACATGAGCAGGAGTATTTTATGCAAACCTTGTGTTGTCTGTGGTCAATATGCAGTCAGCAACATCAAAAATTAAAACTGGTGTCATCTGTTTCATGACTTCGTAATCTTTCTGTAACTGTGGAAATGAATATATCCTATGTCATTACTGTGTCACTGTATGACACTGTCATCATTTAACTAAAGCACTGTAAACTGCTTTCAGGATTTCTGAATTCTTATGGACTGCCTAATGAAGTGAATTGCTAAGATGTATCAGCTGAGCTGTAGCCTGCAACTTTAGGTCCTTGATGAATATTGACAGTCTTCCCCCCCCCCCTTTTTTTTTCTTTTTTAATTTTTCTGCTTTAATCTTGTTGCATGGTTGCAACTAAAAATACTGTTTATTACACACCAGAGAAAGAAATGCAATGTTCCAGTATTTGGGGTCATGTCCTTACACTGTCATGATGTTTATTAGAATAGTTGGCCATGAATAACAACTTTCTCATCACTATTCACTGGAGTAAAAGATTTAAACAGTAGCTTAGTCATTGTATGAACTGTGGGACAACAGTTATTGAGAGCATGGATATAAAGACCTCCATATATTACTTAGTATTTTATGAGCATGTAATCTCTGATACAAGATGTGCTTTCCTTTTGGTTAACAGAAATATTTGGGAGAGGGGGGATTGTTACTGAATCCTCTCTGGAGTTCCAGCCAGCTGTGCACAAAATGAAACCAGCTTAAAGACATAAACGGGCAACAACTGATCCAGAGTCCTTGTTCTCTGAGAGGGTGAAGTAAACAATGACAGACATGTATGATTTCATTGATCAACCCATTTAAAAACAAAGCCTATGCTTTATCTAATAATTCCCCTATCTCATTCCATGTCCTTATCACTAGCATCTGTGCATATCGTCTTGTTAACAACAGCTTCTTTTTTCATCTAAGTTCTTGAGTCTTCCTTTTATTCCCCCCTTCCCTCTTTTGAGAGTGGGTGGCTTCTATGGTAACTCTGAATTCCCCTCCTGATGGAAGTACAGTCTTTTTCAAACAATTGTATTGCTAATATTTGGACCTCTCTGTAATGTTGGCCTCCATTACTTTCTCCCACTAGTTATCAAGACAGGCTTAGCAATGGAAATGTTGAATGGCAGTCTTATGGCGAGGTGTTTCCTCTCCCTTGCTACAAACACAGACACTTTCAAGGAGGCATTACCTGTCTTCAGATTTTAGGTTTATTTTCCCCAGTGTACCAGTCTTTGAAACTAACTACTGTATATCTATTCCAAAGTCTCTAACCAAGTCACTTGCTACCTGGATTTATCCTTAGGTGTGTGCTTGACTCTTCTTAGATCTTTTGTTTGTTTGTTTTGCTTGAATTGGTTAACAAGTTGACTGCATCTGCTTTCATTTCTTATCAGCATGCAATTCACCCTTTCTCAGCTGGATCAACAGCTGCTAACATAGGTATTACAGCAAACACTGCAAGTTTATGATTATACAATAATGTATAAGCCACAGTTTGATATACATAAGCTGATGCAACCTGGACAATTAGAGGTATATTTTGAAGCAGCCAAGTATGCACATACTTGGTTTTTTTGCACAACTGAGGCATAGAAATTGGAAGTCCTGAGTCTTTTGATGGAATTTTGAAGTGATACATGAAGATTTAGTCAATCTATTCTTACAGCTTTTAATATGAGACTAACAGTTGTCCTTTGGTGCCACCGGTCTAGGGGATTGGTCATGGCTAGTTGTAGATGAAAATAAATTTTTATTAAATGATAAAATTTTGCTTTTTCACGGTTTAATTATTATTGCATTGGACAAGAGCAGTTGGCAGCCAAACTGTCTGTAAGGTATTGTTTGAACTTGATGTTGCCAGATACATTTTAGACTTGCTTTGGATTTGTATTGAGAGAGGAGCAGGTTTAATGTTTTGATAATTGACACAGCCCATAGGTCTACAGGCTGCTTTTGTTACCTCCTACTGTGAACTCTTCTCCTCCGCTACAGCTGCAGGGAGGGCTAAACAGGTAAAACTGACAAATAATTTTTTCCTCTTTGTAGAGCTTTTATTGGGCCCATGATCATCTTTTCTACAAGGTTTTTGCTCCTGGCATTGTGCTGTATTGTCTTATGCTGTTCAGTGTGTTTACTGGAAAAAGACAGCAAGGCAGTCTGGGTCACAGTGCTGGCAACATGGTGACATTCTGCTCCATGTCGCTCCTTGATCCAGTCTTTAGGTGTAGGCCTTGTCTTTCTCTTCTTTGTCTCAAAGTGCCTGTTCAGCTACTGCACAGTGGGTAGCTGGCAGAGGCATGACAGATGTCTCTTTGATAGGTTTCAGGAGATGTTCAGGAAGAAAAAAAGTAGCAGAACCACCTTATGAGACAGCTTTGTTGTCCATTCTTTGTTAGAAAATTAAAGACCTAGAGGATTCATTTGGCTGCTTTTCAAGGGCAGTGTTAGGAAAGTGGAATTTCTTTTCAGTGTCTGATGCATCAAGTAAAAGTATTCCTCAGTACTGATAGTACAGCATATATCACAGACTTCATATACTTGATGTATTAGTTACTTTCAGGCTGGGCAGTAAAATAACATTACAATTTGATCCAGTGAATATCTAAAGACCTTCAGGTATTTCTTATCAGTCACTTCTTCATTGTAATTTGATTGCTCAAGATAACAACCTCTGTAGACCGAATCGGCTTTAATTAATATTTGGGTGTATCTTTCAGTCCTAGGACGTTGAAAGATAGCTCTTTCCTTTTCCAGTTGTTTAGAGTTACAACTGTGGATAGCTGATGATGGAAAACTTTATGGCAAAGTCCAGCATTTTTAGAGCTTTCTCCTCTTTTGCCACCCCTGACTTTGAAAGCCAGTTTTTGTCTAAGGTCATAAATAATTACTGCGAAACTTGTGGAGAAAGCTGGGGGAGGCTTCAAAAGCACTAAACATCTGCAGTGAGGAGTCACAGGAAAGCCCAGATGAATTGAGTGTATGACTTTTAGAGTGTCAAGCAGGATTCTAACTAAACATTGAACCTAGTTATAGACTACTGTCCACTATAGCCCACGACTCTTTCAGCATGTTATTCTCTGAGATCTCTCTTCTTCTAGGCATGATGAATTTTCAGAGTTGTGTATTTCTCAGATGGAACATCATTAACATTACTTAGATTACTTTAATAGTTTCAGATTCTTTAATGATGGCACATTATAAAAGCAAAACAAAACATGAGATAACATATTTGGAGCACTGCCTGGGATAGACACTTGTACAGTGATTCCTTCCTCTGTGTCTGCTTGTTGCTTCGTTGAGTCGTTATTCTCTGCCCACTAATTGACTGGTCTGTCTCTCTGTCAGTCCCCCAGACCATCTGCTTCAGGGAGGACTGAACAGCAAGCACAGAGGGGATCTTCCTACCCACGTCCCTAGACCTTGGGCTGATGAAATCATCTAGGAAAATTATCATTCCTCCTGGCTTGTGCACGCAGCCCGAAGCCTAGCTCGACTCTAACTAAAATGGGACTCTGGGACCTGTTATGTGTGTATGTTTGTGCATAGACATTTGTGTGGGTGAGCCTTAAGATAGCTGAAAGAAGCAGACTAGGAAGACCTTGCAGCATAGTCCAGGAGGCCACTTTATCCTGCACTTGACATACAATTCCCATCCTTCCCTTAGGTATTTTGGAATGACTTTGTTTTCACTAGATTTAGGACATATTTCACATGAGTCAGACTTGCAACACGACACTTCTGAAAGCTTTCCCAGTACAAGCTAAGTGCCAAACTGTGAGTATTCCTTATATCATGATGTGAGACAGTGATGTCAGAAGCCTCACAGGTAGCTTTGCCTTCAGTGGTGTTCAGTGTTGGGGAATCCACCACTTCCCTGGGGAGATTATTCCAGTGGCTGATTGTTATTGTGAAACTTTTTCCTTTTGTGTCCAAGCTGAATCTCCCCAGGAGTAACTTGTACCCATTGCCCCTTGTCTTTTCCATGAGCTTCCATCTTCTTCTTAGGCGCCCTTTAAATGCTGGAACACGGTGATAAGGTGTCCCCTAAACTTTCTTTCCTCAAGGATAAATAAACCCAATTCTGTCAGCCTTTCCTCACAGGGCAGCTTCCCAGTCCTTTCATCTTTGTGACCCTTCTCTGAGTAGCGGGGACCAAAACTGAACACTGTTTTCCAGGTGTGGCCTGACAGTCACTGAGTGGGACAATGACTTCTTTATCCCTACTGGTGATGGCCTTGTTGATACAACTCAGCATCATCTTGGCTTTCTTTGCTGCAGCAGCACACTGTTTACTCATATTGAGCTTGTTGTCCACAAGGACCCCAGATCCCTTTCCACAGAGCTGCTCTCCAGCCAGATAGATCCCAGCCTGTGCTGCACTGGATTATGTTTTCCCAGTTCTCCTTCTTGAACTTCATAATATTCTTTTTAGCCCATCCTCACAGACTGGAAGCCTTCCAGTCCTCCTGCTCTATCTTCCAAACTATCCACTTCTTCACTCAGTTTGATGTCATCAGCAGAATTCATCAGGATGTACTTGATCCCATCATCTGGATCACTTACAAAAGGCATTGGGCCCAATATCAATCCCTGGGGACCCTACTTGTGACACATTGTCATTTTGAAAAAGAGCTAGTTACCACCACCCTCTGGGTATGACTTTCCAGCCAATTGCCCCCAGTCCAAACAGACCATAATATGTCAGTTTGTGTAGGAGGAGGCTGTGAGGAACCATACTGAAAGCCTTGCAGCACTCCATGAAGACAATGTCCACCACTTGTCCCACATCGACCAAGCAGGTTACTTTGTTGTAGAAGGTCATCAGGTTTGTCAAGCACAATTTGCCCTTGGTAAATCTGTGTTGGTTTTTCCCAGTCACATGCTTCATTTGACTTGTGATAGCCCCCAGTAGGATTCCTTCCATAACTTTCCCATGGGCTGAAGTAAAACTGATGAGTCTATAATTTCCTGGATCTTCCTTTAAGCCCTTCTATGTAGATAGGGTGCCATTAACCTCATTACAGGTTTCTGGGACATCTCTGATCTCCATGACTCCTAAAAGACTGTGGAGAGTGGCCTTGCAATGATGTCAGACAGCTCTTTTAACACCCTTGGGTGGATAACATTTGGCCCCATCAATTTATAGGGCTCCTGTTTATATACCAACTCTCCCTTCACTGATGGTGGGGCTGTGTTTGCATTGACCTGGAATTTTGTTCCCAAGGCCTGGGGCCTAACAGTGCTAGTAAAGACAGAGCTGAAAAAAAAGTATTCTAATAGAATACTATTCTTAACATCAGTGGTGTCTGTTCTCTAAAGAAAAGATAGAAATGGTCCCTGTGCTGGCAGAACCCTTGCATTATTTTGATTAATGGACTGCATGTGACAATCTTGACTGCACATACAGGAATGGACTCGGCACATGGAGGTCTTTATTACTTACATGAGGCACAGCATGAGTCTGCAATTGTTTCTGTTCATTCAGTGCTTCGTCTGAGTAGCGATTTGAAGGACATGCTTGATTATAAAAAGATTCTGTGAATTTTATGCAGAGCACTTTTCAGTTTAGCATTGTGTTAAAATGTTTGAAGTACTGCAGAACCAACTATTTGTATTATAATGTGTTTTGAATTCATAAAAATTGAAATCACCTTCTTGGGTGATGACCTGGTGCTATAGAGAACTGTAATATATCACCAAGACATGTCGTTTAAACAAGCTACACTCTTTTTTTAAGTTAATTTTTCCTTCGCAGTAGTCATTTTGATTTAATATGCCATAATACAGAACTAAATGTAGGATAGCTTCATGCCAACTTCCTGTGTCAACTTCTCTCAAGCTGTATTTGAAATCTGGGGATCTTGCTGCATATTCAAAATATTAGAATATTTTTCCCTAGCACTAGGTGTTGTAACACCCAGTGTAAACATGGATAATTTTGGTAGTACTCAGGAGTTCAATGAGACTCACAGAGGGCTGCTCAGTAACTCAGCATGCATTGTTCTGTCTGTATCTCGAGGAAAACCAGTGGGGCTAAAAAGCTGGAAATTAAAGTTGTGGTTGTCTTATCAGCATTTCACATTGTAAGAGTAACAACCTGAAAAGAGCTTGCAAAAATATGAGGAGCTAAGATAGAAGGGTAGTCAACAAAGGGAGAAACACTATTTCTGAAATGGTCTTGGAAGAAGAGAGGAGAAATGCGGTTTGGAGATACATGATGAATAGCAAGCTAGTAGCAAGCTTTCAACTAACTAAGAGGAAAGGTTGGAAAAAAAGGCATTTTACGGTGTATGGTACCCTGAAGATGTATATGTTGCAGTACTCTGCTGTGGTTTTCAGCTTAAGCTTTGATTCATGCTCTTTGTCTAGTGCTTTTTTCCTTGGTGAACAAAATTACTATCAGATGTTGCTCTTTTCAGACAGGCTCTGACCACTATTTCCTTCCTGTGATTTATCATAACTGTAACCACACTTCCTAAACTACTTATGAAGTGCTGCAATAATCCCGTCAATAAGTAATTACCCAGTGAATTCAGCCAAACTTTCAGACAGCACAAAAAACAATGGACCGTCCATTTGTTGGCCAAAAAGATACTGGTTCTTCAATGCAGATTCATCTGTTTCCCTTTGCTATTCAAAGTGATGACATTTTACAGAGTTTCTAGTGAAACTCCATAGAAAAATTTGCATTCTTCAATCTGAAAACTTCTACTCTTGTCCAAATGTGAAGATTTGGGGGATTTCAGTGGTTTAATTGCAGAAACACCTTCTGCAGAAAGTCATTTATTTCTCAAAAATCTTTTTACTTGAGATGTATTTTACTGGGGTGTGGTTTGATAACACCTTTCAATCATTCTTAATGCCAAGATTCAAAGATTTAGTATTTATTTCTTCCAGGGGTCCATCAGAGCTCAGAAAGTGCTGTCTTAAACTTACTAGTCACTGTATGCACCCTAAGGGCAGAAAAGCTGCTCTGTTATCAGGCAGTGTTTTTAATTCAGTGGTATTGTACAGCGGGAGTTAGACTGCAAGTGGGGCAGATTGATTTCTTGGAGTATGATGCATAAATTTTTTGTATTTAGATTGATTTGTGTGCTGGGAGGGATTGGTACTAAACATCCTCAGTCACCATCTGTGAAGTACAGGGGCATAATGGTTCAGTACTGGTCGAAACTATTACACATTATTTATAAAAGTAGATGCTGGTATTCAGTCAAATTTTCACTTTTTGACAAATCTTTAGTTAATGTCATGGAAAAGTTGTGTATGAGGAAGGACGACATTTGCTGATAAAAGCAAGGCCATGTTGTATTTTCCCTTTTAGGGTAAAGACATTTTTCTATTATTGTCAACACTGTTCAGTGAAAAATCAGTCTCTTTACCTCTCTGCATAAATAGATACATAAATTGGGAGTAATAGCATAGAATTGTCTAATTTGCCTGTTCTTTTGGGAGCTTTCAGATTCACATAAAATGCAGTTTTGCCGTATGGTCTAATTCTTTTTCTATATTTCTAGGAAAAGGGTGTGATGATTTCATCTAGTGTTCTACTTTCTTGTTCCTTTACCAAAAAAACCTCCAAACAAATAAGCATAATCTCTTCAAACAAAATATTGAGATCTTATTCACCAGTGAGTGGGAGATACCGATCAAACTAATACTTTCTTCCATTCTAACTTTCAGATGTATATCACCAACACAGTAAAAGCCAGAGGAACAAGGCTTGCAAAACCCGTTCTGTGTTTGAGCTTAATGTGCTTGGCTTTCCTTACTGGAATCAACAGAGTAGCAGAGTATCGAAATCACTGGTCAGATGTAATAGCAGGATTTATCATCGGAATATCTATAGCAGTGTTTTTGGTAAGTGTGTATCTGTGTCGCTTCTGCTTGAAAAAATCAGTCTGTAACTTCATATATCTTAAAGAAAATATATATTGGTAGCTTTGCCTTTAGATACACTCAGAAATGTGAAGCCCAAAAAGGACTCATGAAATGATCTCTTCTAAACCAGATTGTAGCATTTCAATCAATTATTTTTGCACTGAGCTCCACTTTAAGCAAGTGTATATCCTTCAGAATAACCTATTCTTGTATAAAGTATTGAATTCACTATAGTGATACCTACATTGATCGGAGAATAAGTAGCATTTCTTTTCTGTCTTTAACCCTATTGGATTTTTTTCATGCTAATTCAAAGTACATTGAAATATTACATTAGTGTGCATCAAAAAAATCCTTGTTTAGCCTTTTCCTTTTCTGGATCTGTGTTCCCAAGCCAAATTGTTAGTCACAATTTACAATGACTAGTATCTGTGTCAGAAAGCTGCCACTTAAAGGTGATCTATTAATCACCTTTACTGGTAACTTCACTGCAATGCTATGGCATAGAATAGTCACGGCTGTTTACTGCCTGCAAGTTTGTCTGCCCAGTAGCTTGTAATATACTAGATACACCTTTGAATTTTTCCCCCATGAAAACACTTGTGAGCTTGATTCTTGGATCTCAAGGTCTTGATCTCAAGATCTTGGATCTGAAGGCTTGACTTGGCTGAGAACACTCATGAGGATGGCTGAGGTGGGTGTTTTCACTCCTCTGAAAAATGTGAAGACTGCTTTAGGTCTCCTTTAAAATATACTGACTTGTACTTCCAAGCATTCCCTTCCACGCAAGGTGTTGGGGAGTTACATTTTGTTGTCCATTTTTTAAGAAGTTTTTCCATTCTGTTTGTGCCCCCAGAGCCATAACAGAGAACAGAATAAAAAATGCTGGTCCCAGCATTTTTTCTTACGTTTTGTGATGTATGTTGCATAAACTCCTCTGAGTAACATGACATCAACTGTAGTTGTTTTGGAGAAAAATACAAGGGGCAAACTTTGCTGACTGTCTGAGTGTCAGAATTAGTAGAAACACTAGCAAACTGGCATATATCACTTTCCTAAATCCCTGTGTGAGTCACTGCTGCCCTGAGATTTAGGTTTATTTCAAACTTGGGGACGGTCCTTGCCTTCTTATTCTCTCTTTCTCACTCTCCATTTGAGAAAGTCTTTGCTGATCAAAACTTAGATGGCACTGGTCCTTCATAGGAATTTAAGCTTATTGCCATAATCTGCTGCATGTGCTCTGGACATCTATTCATGACATTGAATAATAGAATACCAATAATTAGCAGCTTTGGTAATGGAATTGCTTTTAGGTAAGAGTTTTTTTTGGTTCTGAGATGATGCTTGTAACAAATTAGTTGAAAAGCTTTTGTCTTGAAATATTAATTAAGGATTTTCTGTAAAACATGAACTTCACATTTCTATATTTCTGCTGTAAGTTGTGATTAAAGCTAGTGTCAGTTCTGCCTTATTATGGATGTTGGGATCAAAGCTTAAAAGAATGAGTTGTTCCTTAGCTATTCTGTTTGTCTTCTAATCCCTTCTAGGTTGTTTGTGTGGTAAATAACTTCAGAGGACGTCAGCCAGAACATGAACATTCTCATATGGATAATCTGGCCCAGATGCCCATGATCAGCATACCCCGAGTAGAAAGCCCTTTAGAAAAGGTAATGTCTGAGTTTTTAAAAAACAGTTAAATAAAATGTAGCTTACGTGAAAGGACGCTTCCAAACTATCTTGACGAGTGCCAAGTTAATGAGATTTAAAGAAAGGAGATACATCAGTGAAGGAGAAATAAAAATTGAGAGACACTCCTTGGGAGACTCTTCACGTTTTCAAGAAAATCGCTACGTATCCACAGAGTCAGGCGGAGTAGATCTGAGCCCCTCTTTCCTTATGTTCCTTGAGTACGTTGGATTAATGTTTTGGCTGACAGTCTACAGAGCTTGAAGTGCTTAGAAAAATAATTTAAACCGCGAGCCCAAGGGGTTATGCAAATCAGGTGTGAGTGGCGTTTACTGTATTTCTTTGGGGTGTGTCCTCAGGGTATTGTAGAGCATGGGATACAGTCCCTTCTGGATCGGCTGTGGGGCATTTTTCATCAGGCACATGCTAGCTCCAGGGCAGGGCACCTACATGGCAACACTGGGGATCTGGCATCTGCACTAGCAGGGCAAGCAGCTTAATGAACGTGATAAAAAGAGAGAGTAACTTGGTTCATACAGTAACTCCACAGAAGCCATGACCTCTTGTCAAAGCAAATGGGATTTTGGACTAGGACGTGCTAGCAGTAGCCTACTGGGTGTGCCAAGACTTCTTGCATAAGTATCACGATGTATTTAAAAATTAGTTTCCTGTAATAAAAATTTATATTTTTGAAGATGATGTATTATGTAAGTGTCAGGTAAGATTGTGTCTAACAATTTCATAAGCAAAGAAGCACTGCAATAGCATAACCAAATAAACAATTTAGGCATTTTTACCAGGGGAAGTTTGAACTACTAATACAAAGTTTGAAAGCAATTCTACTTTTTCTAGTGACTTTATCTGTTGTTTGCCAAAATGTCTTGTGTTATGACTGTGTTTGAAGATAGTAAACAATTCTACACTGAGTAGTGCACCAAAAGTATGTTTCCATGACATTCTTTTAAATCCAAATTACTTCTGATATGTGTTCATATTAAACATAAGAAGAAATGTTTTAACCACTTCACAGTCTTAGTCACTTGGAAGTTGTGGAAGTTGTCCCTTAGTGAGAATTGCTGCTAACCCTGGCTTTATTATTCCTTTCCTTGAAGAGAAAGAAGATTTCTTTTCAGAATGATCTAACACACCTTTTTGAACCAAATATGTCTGAGCTACTTCTGCTGATAACTTGTCATAAGGAGGTCAGAGTCTCATTTGCTTGAACAAGCATTTAGATGATGATTGTGTATCTCCAAAGTAATCTGTTCAGTAAGCTTTCTGTAAAATGTCAAAACAAAACAAGATGTCAGTTGGCCTAGGACATATCGCATTAATAACAGCATGTCTTATTTATGTGCTGTGCTCTCCTGCAATAGAAGCTATTTCTGCAGCTCAAAAGCCACTATAGGTAATAAAAGTGTATTGTCTGGCTGTGAAAATATTTATTTTTTTTCTACAGATAAAGACATCATGTTAACTTAGTGTCTCTACCTGATTTCACACCAACTCAAAGTTGAGATGCAGGGAAAGCTATGGGAGAGTGTGGAAGGGCAGCAGCAGGAATAATATTTGCTCTGCTTGAGGTTGACCTCTACCATTTGTATACTACCCAGCACTCTTATTATATGAACGAGCTCCTTTTCTTCTGAACCCATGTTCCTGTGGCAGTGGAGGGTAGCTGGTTGCTGACACGGAACTTCTCTCTGGACAGTTAAATTGGGGACTGTCCACAGATTGTTACGCTTGGTGAGATCTCAATCTATGGGTGGTTCTTCGTCTATGTTGCAAACCCTTTCTCCTTTCCAGACAGAGGTGTTGCATTTTTGCGTATTTTTTTTATTTTATTTTTTGTAACATTTAGCCTAAAGTTTTAGATAAAAGCCAGACCCTGTTAAATAGAAGACACTAAGAATAATACTTATGTGTAACTAAGGTCTAAACTGAGCTGTCCCAGTTAACTACCATCACTAAAAAAATGACTAACTTATTCTTTGCATTTTAACTCCCTTCTTATCTTACATCCTTATTCTCTGTTGGAGACGGAGAGGTGCTAAATAACTTGTGTGTTACTTGCCTTTGCCTGCTTTAGCCCTGTACAAGTTACTTTTCACTACGCTTCGGATAGGGCTTTTCCAGTTCCATATTCCAAATGTACATATGTTTACATTTGGCTAATTTTAAATCTGTTTTTCCTTATTCATCATCTGCAAGCTCCTGTGCCAGTATCAAAGACAGCTTACTGTCAGAAATTAGCTACTAAGAGTAGCGCAAGTCCTGACTGACTGAAGTTACCATGGGCTAAGGCAGTGCTAGCATGAAGCAATGCAGCTTCTGTTCTTGGTGTTTAAAAATCATAACTATATGGCTGTCTGGGAGTGAGCAATTCAGAGATGCTGTCTTAAGGAATGACTTAATCAGACACTCCTACCAGATGGGACCTCACTCACTGCAATTATATTATAACTTCGCCTGTAAATGACTAAGCACGTGGTGCATTACACAGACCTGGAAGCACCTTGCTTTTGTATTTCTGCATCTGCTACTTGCTATTTCAGTGCTTTTTCCTGCTGGCTAAGGAATGCCCTAGTCATATTTGGCATGCTTGTGGTGCTGCCACTGTCTGAGTTTTGGTGGAGAGCAAGAGCTACATTGGAAGTGTAGTTAAATAGGAATAAGTGTATTTGTAATACCGTGAATTGAGCTGCTGCTGGTTAATGACGAGGCTAGATCACGGTGGTGGATGCAGGTGATTAAGCTGTTCTGCATCAGTACCCACTTCTCAGGAACTCAAGCCATAGTTACAGAGCGTCTCCTTGAAGAGTCCTTGCCAAAGCTGGCTCAGCAATGCAGACTTACTGCTTTCATCTTAACCTACATTCATCCTCAGAATTAATGAAAAGAATGAAGGCCAAGAAACCTCATCACTCACTCATCTGCTTCTTTTTCTGTCCTGCCTCTGATCTTCATCTCTTCTAAGACAATTCATGCTTCAGTTAGCTGGCACTCTTCTAAACAGGGAGTCTCTCTTCCTACCACAGTCAAGTTTAGAGACTCTTGTCTTTTGCAAGAATTACTGGGAAATAGGGGTGGTAATGGTGGTATCTGGAAGACTTTGAAGTTCGTCTTCATCTAGTGCAGTCACAAACTATTCTTCCTGTTTTCTGTTTCAGGGGAGGCTGATATTATTTCATACTAAAGTCACCTGAAATTGGCCAAAGCTTGCAGAGGGCTTGTAGACAACTTGTACTAGCTGATGATGGCTCTCCTACCTTTTTTTTTTTCTCTCTTAAAAAAAAAAAAAAAAAGGTATTCAGGTATTCTAGCTTAGAAAATATCAAATACAAAGGAAACATGAAGCATTTTAGGACTAATTGAGGCAGAAGATAGAATCTGAGGTAAAAGGTCTCATCCTGTGGGATGAGATGGTTTCTGTGTCTAATCATCTGTGCTTTTTGTAGCTATTCAGTGTTACTTGCACAGTTGGGTTCTTTGCAGTGCTCCATGTCCTGGTTTCATCGGACAAAATCATAGGCCTGCCGTGGTCTGCAGGCCATTAGCAGCTGGGAGTCAGCCAGGGCAGCTGACCCAAGCTGGCTCTTGGGTAAACCCCAGACCATAAACCATGCTTAGAATAAAGGGGGAAGTTTGAGGACAAAGGGCCTCCTGCTTGGGCTCCTCCTGACCCTGCTTCTCTTCCTGCTCCTGAGGCCTGCCTTCCCATTTGTTGCAGCAACTGTACATTTGCTGGGCTGAGTATAACTTTGTATACTTTATATTGGCATTACTTTGGCTGCTTCATTAAATCCATTCTCATTTTAACCTGTGAGTCTCCTTTTCCCGATCCCCCTTTTTGGATGGGGAGGGGTCAGCGGATGATAGAGCAACTGCTACAGTTTATCCTCAGATAGAGGCTAAATGCAGACACTCTGTTTGACAGATAAGCTGTGTTTATCCTCAAAGTCTCTGCTTGGCATTCCTTCATAGTGCTACTTCTGTCAGCAATGCCCAAACCATGTTTCCAAGCAGAGTCACCATTCCTTGTAACAATGAGGTTTCTTGTACTCCGCCCATAGGACTGACTCTCCATCATGACTGTGAATGAGGAACAGTTTAGGTGCTCACTCTGTGCCATTTCTAAATTTTAACAGTGATGAGTATTTGAAATTCCTCTCACAATATGTGACATTCTTGTTGCCTGTTGTACCAATTGCTAGTGAGTATCAGGGTTTATTGTCTTCAAAATGTTGTTTGAGACTATAATACTTGATCTATTGTGTGTGTGCCAAAGGCAGTGGAGGCTATAAAATATTTTAATAGTAGTAATAGTAAGTATAGATTTTGCAATGCAACCTGATAGTATTTTAAAAGCAGGGAAGCTTTCCCCTTCTGTTTTTAAGTTGCAGTGTTTTTTCCTATTTATTGCATCCTTATTATTCAGAAGGCATAGAACAGCTTCTTCATAGTGTCAGAAAAGGTTATTTTTAATTTTAATTCTCAGCGTTACTGCTTTTTTCTTGATTTTAAGCATTTTTGTACTAAGAAGTCTTTCACTGGTACGTGCACTTGTGTACACACAGCATGGCCTAGGGACTCCCCTCTGCTCCCTGGGGCTCTCCAGGGAGGCTGATCACCTATCACTGACCTCACAGGCTAAAATCAATACATGAAGATGCTCATCACCCTGTGGGGCAAATGGGGGAGGGGGTTTGTGTCTCTTTCTGTTGCTTCAAAATATTTTAGTGGAGAGGTATCCACATACTGTTGTGCTTGATGTCCCAAAGTGTACATAGCTAACCATTCAGTGTTTCAATACATCTAGTGTATCTCCAGGATGGTTTGACTAGACTCCCTTAGCAGGTTTTCAGGTTTCTCTTGTCATAATGGTTCTCTCGACAATACAGTACATTCAAGAAGATACAGTACATCGTTTCACACACAGAAACATATATCCAGGAGAGGCAGCTCGGAAAAGACCATGAGCAATTTTGTTTCAATGTCAAGCATTTGAATTTGCATTCATGTCCCTAATGTCCTTTACACTTAAATCTACTTGTGGCAGATTGTACAAGAATTATTTCTGTTTGAATGCAAACTGTGATCACCACATCTAATGTTCAAATAAAATAATACTTAAACATAGGAAATGGAATGATACATTCAATATGACGTCCTCAAATATACGTGTCATAGGTGTTACAGAACCAAGGTATTAGTAACAATCAAGAAGATCCTTCTGAGCGAAACTCCCTCAAAGCACGCATCATTAGGTTCTTCTCCTGGATATCAGGAATGGACCGTTTTCAACACCTTCATATAAGGCAATAAACACACGTGCACAGTGCATGTGAGTGTGTGTGGAACTGAAGCACAGGCAGATGCGGTGTGGTGGTAGCTTTCTGTGCAGGCCTGCAACGTTTTAAATGGGAAATTTCACTTGAGCTCATTCTTTTCTCTAAAAAGCATAAAATATGCTTTGACCCAGAGACTTGTATGATAACATTATTATTATTGTTATATAAATGATCATTTACCTGAACTACTACAGTATTATTACTGTAATACTACTGTAGTAGTACTTTCCCATTTCTTTTAACAAACTCCACTGTGTGAAGGACTACAAACACTTTCGAGTTCCTATTTTCAAAAATGGAAAAATCTTTTTTAGGATGGTGACTATTTTTGAATGTTTCTAACTGTATTCTTGAGAACAGAACAAAGTATTTCAGGTAAAGAGATATTTAATATATATAATGAAAATTGCAAACCACACACAAAAAAATGTATTTTTTTTTAATGGCTTTAACACTACAAAATTGCTTATTAGCAGAAATTAATTAAAATCTCAATGGAAAATATACAGGTATGGCTCATTTCCCCACAGACCTGCACTCAAGGCTTAGCCTTTAGCTTTCATTTTTCTGTTAATGGTGTGAGAGCATGGCTATGAAGCATGCTTTGTTCACATGGTGCTGACACCAAACTGATACTGTCACTTTAGAATCAATAATACAAAAGCTGGCACGCCTGTCTGTGAAATTGCTGCCATTGTGTAGACCATCACCATATTTAAATTGTTTTGAGTACTGTATGGAAAATCATTTTACATGGAGTTGGAGAAGCTGAGGTCTTGTGCATGGTCTTTTGCTTGTCTCCTGCATCTGTGTGAATCCGTTTGTAACAGCGCTTATCTTACACTGAACTTTGTTACGGTAGATGTAAGCAGATGTAAAAGAGCATGGTAGAAGAGCTTAAATGAAGTTATTCAAGAGGGATGCTGCTTGGTGTTTTGTGTTTGTTTTTTGATTTGTTGCTGGGGGGGGTGGGGTGGTTTTTTTTTTAAAGAGTCTCAGCAAGGTTTCTTTGTAGTTTTGCCTGAGACAGTAACATATGAAAAAGCATGATTAACCAGACAGTTGCATGCAGCTGTATCAGTGATTCTTGCCATCAGCAAGTGATTAATTTTGACCTAGTTATGCATCACCCTGCTGAGTCCACTGGAAATGAATTGACAAGCCTTCACTAGAGGCCAAATCTATAGCTCTGCGATTGCTGCTTAGCAGTTCTGACTGAGGACTTACTGAGGAAGGAGGATTTTCTCCTGTGTTATTGCATCCCATGCTCTGCATGTCCTTCCAAGGATGGTGACCTGCTCATTTTGGAAGTATAGCTTGCTGGATTGTGAGCCACATTCTCCTTTCCTAAGTAATATTTATCCAGTTCTGAATTAATACAGCATGACAGAGCATTTGCTTCTCTGCATCACAGACAACTGTTTGTCACTTTAGAGAAAGGGATAGCACATAGCAGGACTTGAAAGAATTGATTAGTATAAATAATGAGGATTTTTTCCCCTTCTAATTCCTCATTTTTAAACCATCTTACTTATGAACAAAGTGAATAATTTTAGACTGATGCTAGTTTATTTTGTCAGGATAACTTACAGGTGTAAATAAGGAAAAATTAAGTAAATACTGTGAAGAAAATGTTATAATAGCCTCACAGAAACCCCAGAGTCATTGAGGATGCTAGCAGAAGATGGCCAGACAGCTAAAATGATTTGAAATTTTAATGTTTAGTTTTTTAATTAGGAAATCTAATTTTGCTTTTCTTCTGCAGAATCAAAATTTGGAAACAATGCCATTTGTTAATACTGTTTACTGAAAACATATTCACTGAAAGTTTCACACTGATTTGTTTGTTTGTTTTCTAATGCTTTTTTAAAAAAAATCTGCTGGATATGGTTTAATCATTGTTACTTATTTAAAATACATTCTTTATATGTTGGAGAAGACTGTACATAGATGCTTACTATTTGATGATGTTCTCGTCTAAAAGCTGTCATAAAGTATATCAATAACATGGCTAGAGCTAAAATGTGTATTATAGGGGAGGGGGAAGAGCGCTCCTCCTCCTGGACACAGTATAGTTATGGCACAGTGAGAGAGGGAGCAAAGCTGCCGGCATTGTATGGAGATGGAATAAGAGGCAGCTCTCTTGCATTCCCACTAAGGGTACTTCTGAATTCCTTTCTGTAGTGTGAAAATGAAAGATGCCTGTCTGCCTCCACAGACTGATAGACAAGTATCTGGATATCTTAAAGAATTTTTGAGAAATATAAACCTGTGTGGTGGCTGTTTCTCTCCAGCACCTTCTGTGGATTATTCTGAAGGCCTTAGAACAACTTCAACTTCCCTTAAGCAAAAAGGGGGACATCTGTCCCACTCTCCATGAGTTACCTACATACCCCGAACTCTTCAGCATAGAAGGGGAGGTGAAAGAAAATTGCAGTGATTTGCATGGTATTATTTCCCTCTGCATTTTTATGCTGGCGAGCAAACATGTGGCTTAATGTCAAGATTTCCTTTATTAATTGTACCCATTGCATGTTTTATAAGAAATGGTGGTGGTCAAGGGTACTGGGTGTCTAAAGGCAACACACCGTGCGGCTGAGTTTTCACCAACCAAATGTTTGCAGAAATACTTGCTTAGGTTAGAGCATGAAGAAGTAGCAAAGCTCTTTGGGATGCTGCAGGTTTACTGTGTAGAGTTGCATGTAGATTCACATTCTGTTACACATCTTTGTGTTTGTAAGAATCATCCCTTTGAAAGAAAGAGGAGACGTACATTGCAGATGAAGAACTACTTGATTGTGTGCCCTTGAGCTCATGGGGAGCAATTGATCCTTAAAAAGATTCAACATTAAAATTGTGTTAACACTGAAATAGAATATTAAAATATTGTAGGAATGTTGCTTTAAGTTACGACTAAGGTAGTGATAAAAGTACAGCTAACTCAACTATTCAAATTGTTACTCAGTTTTAAAAACACCATCTAAAACTAAAATACTGAAGAACCATCACACGTAGTTACTTCGTTCAGCATACTTACCTATCTAGTCTTTCAGCAGTTAACAAAGAATTGCCGTGGAAGCAAGCGAGAGCACTGGGGTGAAAACTAGTTATATTTACATCGTCCTGCAACAGCCTGCAAACATAAGGCTGTCCCTAAAGCACAAGGGGCAGAAATTTTCAAAATGGCAACTGATGTCTATTTGTGTGGTTTCTGGGTTTTTATCTGTTTGTTTTTCCTTTAACTCGTAGAACCACATCACGGCCTTTGCAGAAGTCACATGATGTTGATGCTGATGTATATTCACTCCATTGGACTTCATCTCTTTTCACAGCCCACACACAATAATTGCAGTGTATCAAAAATAAGAAATTTTTAGAAGTCCTATTTCTGACTTGACTTTTACATCATTAAAATGATAACCGACATTTTGAAGAATTCTTAAATATTAGAACGTCACTTTACTTTCTAGCAAAAGTATTGTTTACTTTTTGATGGAATGGGACAAACTGAGCACTAATTATATTTCTCTGACAATACCCTCTATTTTGGCTTCTCAATGTTTTTAGTGGTTTATGTACCTATTCCAACAGTACTTCATATTTTGATTTGACTTTGATTTTTAAAATCAGCATGAACTTGTTTCCATTTGAGGCAATTTCAGTGTATAAAAACTAGATGAATATTACGTTCTGTATGAAAATGCTGTTTGCACATTGTATTATGCTGTATTCCATGTAAGATAACATTCAAACAGTATGTTATATGTAAGACTGGTGCTTCTGCTTTTGAAGACAAAAAAATGCCAATTTTTACTGTAATAAGTATTGTATCATAATTACAAGTTTATTTATTTGGATATTTTCCTGACATAATTGTAGTTGAATTGTTGTTTTGTAGTTCTTGAATGTCTTGGATGATATATATGTATCTAGGTTAAAAGAAATGAAAATTATATAGAAAGATTGATCATTGATACATTCTTTATTACTAATGATATCCCATGAAAAGTTAAGGGCTCTATTCTTAGCTCAGCATGTCCAATGGGAAGCCATGCTATTCAGAAATCGTTGAAATTATTCAAGGAAGTCTGAATCTTCTTGTATTTGTTGTCCACCCTGATGATATTCTGGGAGTGTGGATGCTAAGATAAGAAAAGGGTCACTGACTAAGAAAAATAAATATGAGTTTCTGTTCTCCATTTTCAGGCTGGAGCACTCATGGAAAAAACAAAATGGCTTAAATAATTTCTTTCAGCCTAAGTGACCAGGCTTTCTCTCTGTGTTACAGGGCCATATTTAAAAAAAAAAAAAAAATTCTCTGTCAATCTGTGCAGTGTTGACAAATTGATTTTTCTTCAACATCAGGCAGTGTTATCATATCTCTGTTGTCTCTGGGAACAATTAAGAAGCGTCCCCTTCCAAAGACAGCCTTGCTGACTATTCAGAGTGAAGTTGTCCTATAAAAAGTGAGTACCAAATGGATCTGAATATTGTAGATGCTGAAGATGCTCTTAACATCTGCCAGAAAGCTTTCCTGTGGCAATGGCTGTTATAACACCAGCATTATAGACACAGAGAGAATAGTGATGTTCAGTGCAGGCTCTTGAACATTCTAGGCCTTAACGTTTTCCTGTGCATTCATCATTGTTAGCAGACATTTGAAATGCAAGGCTGTAAAATCAGGTATATGTTTTCTATGATTAAAGCATTCCTACATTGTCATCTAGGTGACACCTGCTTTTTATTTTAACCTCTGCTTTCACTAAAATAAAACTACCTAAATAGTGCTTGGCAAACAGGGCAAGGCCAAGTTATCTTTGAGTGCAATATCTCGCAAAATGATCGTTCTAAGCTGAGAATTAGAGAATAAAGGGATACATCAGTAGGGAGAAAACTCCTAGAATAGAGCCCTTAGCTGCAACCTTACTTAGGTGATTGACAATCCACCTTTATTAGACTATGAACTGTGTTTACAAAATTGTAGTAGGTCCAAAGTTTGTACCACCAGTGTTAGGGACACTTACCCTTCTTTTAGTCTAGCTATTTAGGGTCAAGGTACTAATGATTTATCCATGTGCAGATTTAAATGAAATCTTCACTCATTTTTGCATGGTAGCAAACCTGCATTTTTTATATCTGATTTATAAGATTACCAAGAGATTCTTTTATGTTAAAAGAGATTACTCTTTTTCAGTGTACTGTATATCATCAGCTTGTAACTGGTCTCTTTCTCTCTCAGGATCTTTCCCAGTCAAATATTTGGGTTAAATTTATCATATTATCTCTGTGAACCAGCAGTGAGAAAACAAAAGAGAGACACTCTGCTGTATAATGTATTTTTAAATAAAATAATTTTTCATTCATATGTAGTGTATTTTTTTCTTAGCCATCTGCCGTAGGTGTGTTTTGGTTGATAGTGTACATATAATGAATTGATAATTAAGTCAGCTGTATTTGGAGGTATATTTTCACAATTAACCAGAAGTCCTCACAGTTAACTGCCTTCCCATAGAGGTGGTTCTGGTGAAATTGAAAAGCAGGAGAGGAAGAGCTGTATTGCAGAAGAGTCCACAGCCTGTTAGTGAAGGACTCCCCCCAGTATGCGGACCAGCCGAGATTCAGCCTCTCCGTTGATTGATTTTCAGAACTGGCAAGAATTTACCTCTTCCACGTCTGTACCTTTTCACTACCCTGGTGCTTGGGCCTTTGCTCTTCCACTCTGGACCCAAAAAAGCTTTCAGTAGCAACAGTTTACCAAAACAAGAGTAAGTTGGCATTTTCTGAGTAAAATGCCTTTTTGGTGGTTGCATTTAAAAAAAAATCCCAGGGAGGAGCCTGTGACAACCAGCCAACATCTCAGTCAGGAAATATTCTGGTGCAGAGGGGTTCCTGTGGTTGAACCATTTCAGTGATTTTGAATGCAGACATTTTTTTAATCTTTGTAGACCTTTAATGTGTACAACTTCAGTGAAAGAGCTCCACTCTATAAATGAGATGTTTAAGAAGCATTTCTAATGCTATATGCTGCTGCGTTCCTAAAAATGGAATTCATAAGGCGGATGGGGACACCAGCTGGGCTCATATCCATACCACTTTAGATTCCCTTATATGTATTCTGCTGTTTGTTCGTAATAATGAACTGCATAAGACATATGGTGACAGCATCTGGGCTCACATCCCTTCAGCTTTTGAAAATGTTCATTTTAACAATATGTATTAAAAGAGGATAATGGTTTTTTTCAGCTGCACTTTTCTTTGCTGTTTGCTGTTGCCTTCTAATTTTGTTGCAGATCAAGATCACAGTGAGTGTGACAGTCCATTTGCACATTATTTTAGCAAGGAGCTTTTTGTACTCTTCTGAAGTCTAATTTTGATATTTCTGAGGCTTGCTGTGCAGAAAGCAGAGTGCACTACATTTTAGGAACAGATAACCTGAGTCTGTTCTGATCATGTACATCCCTGGTCATCTGCATAGTCTTGGCCTCGGGGACATTCAGGAGGCAAGTAGCTCTGCAGCACCTCCATCCAAGCACACCAAGAGCATTTTCACCAGGCTCTGCCTCTGACAGCTGACTCAACCCCTACATGCCAGACTATACCACTGGTTTTCATCTCCCCTCAAGTATCTTTGAGAAACTGGACAGATCGGGCAAGGTGCTATGCCCTGACCCCAAAGTCTACTACAAGCGTGACTACAGCTGGAGCCTGTTGCTCCCTTTTTCTCACTTGAACAAGCAGAAAGCCAAATGTATGGGGACCTATCATGGCTTCAGGCTTTTTTCTCCACTTTCTAGGCCTTTTGGTTTTCAGGGATTTTCACAAAAGAAATCAAAAAAGGACTTCACCGTCTCTCTGCCTCCTTAGGTCTCTGCCACATGCCTAAAGTTGTGCAGACTTTAGCTATTGGCCACCAGGGACTTTCCACTAAAACAGTGTTCCTTTCTGTCATGAATTCCTGTGTGAGGATGGCTGAAAAAGCTCCTTTGTGTTTCCAGGCTGACCTGATGCTCTAAAAGGAGGTAACTGTGAACACCCCAGAGATACCCCTGTCAGGGTGGGATTTGGAAGCCTTAATGTGACTGTCTGGTGAGCCTGATTGTCTTTTCAGCACTTGCTGAGTTGCTGTGCCAAGATATGACTAACATGTTTGCTTTTGATACTAAACTGCCTATATTTGCCTCATCATGAAGCCACAGTCAATTTCCAACACGTATGATTAGGTACATGATTCTCTGCTTAATACTGGGGTTTGTTCTCTCGCTGTAGAGAATCCTAGGAAGCAGAGCATCTCCTCTGTGGAACCTGTCCCCAGTGTCTGATGAGCACTGTCCAAGAGAAGTGGGTGTTAAGGTAGCTCTCATTAAGGCTAGCTTCAAAGGTGCTTAGCTCCTGCTTGTCTGAAAGGGTATCATGAATGATGCAGGTGTGTCTGATGATCCCTCTAGCTGGAAGCAGCATACCTGGCTAGTGCCCAGGCTCCAACTACTTTTTTTCTGAAGATGATGGTGACATCCAGTTCTCTGCCTATTGTCATGTCCTTGAACTAATTTTTTTCCATTCTAGTTGTCAGATCTCGATACTG
Organism: Chloroceryle amazona; assembly: GCA_027560015.1. Classification (NCBI taxonomy): domain Eukaryota; kingdom Metazoa; phylum Chordata; class Aves; order Coraciiformes; family Cerylidae; genus Chloroceryle; species Chloroceryle amazona. The sequence continues at coordinate 66,955 of JANHFX010017993.1, read as the reverse complement.
CTTTCTGCTGTGAGATGTGATATTCATGAGGCATAAGGGGAAAGTGGCTGTGTTCAGAGGCAGACCATTTTAAAGAACCTTAAGTGTCTGCTGCTCTTGGTCTGTTATCACTAGCTAGGTAAAGCATTTGGGAGTAAGTTAATCTAATTAAATTAGGACAATTTATTTCTGAATAAAAGTAGACACCTAGAGGTTTTGTATGATTCTAATTAATCCACAGCAGATCTCTAGCTGATTCAGGTAAGCTATCCTGAATTGTCCCATGTGGACAAGCCATTTTGGTTTTTTTTTTGTCCCTCCCCAGAGGAGCTCTGTTGTAATATCTTCCCCTAGTGACTGCAGACAGAACAGCATGTGGCAGCCACCTTCCTGAAGTGATCACATCAGCTGAATCATCATCTCTAGATTATGCACCTGTTAGTAGCTTCATTAGTGGACTGGGTGCAGAGGATTGCTCTTGTGCTCTGAAGGCACAATGGTAATCGCCAGCACTGAAATTACTGAACCCATCCTCTTAGATGGGAGCTTCAATAGAAATCCAGTAAAGAGTTTTAGTCCCCAAATTATCTGCACCAGTGTTCTCATCTGTCAACATTCAGATCTAAATAAGTAAATAAAAATAAGAAACCAAACCCTTAGAATCTGACAAATCTCTCCCTAAATAATAATGCTGTACCTAAATGTGTACTCTCTGCAGCTGCAGGGAACTCGTAGCCATGCTCACAATCTTGAATCTAGTTCTGAATGTGAGATCCTTGAGTTGTGAATTCCTACGATTGCTCTGAAGTAGGCAAATAAACACTAAAAAAAGAGAATCAACCTGTCTATACCTGTAAAAGAAAAACTAGAGAGCTACAAAATGAGAAGGAGTTAGATGTCAGAAGAAGGTAAACTGCCTGCTTACGCTCCTTAGCAAATGTGCCAATTTGAGGTAGATTTGCTGTACTTTTCTAACTTAAGATACCAATACTCGGTTGATGGCATTTCTACAATTTTGAAATGCTGCACTAGAAGAGAACTGCTGCTGCTCTTGGTCTGCTGTTTCTGCTAAGAAATCATCTGCTGCTTCATCCTTTTTTTGCTGCTGTTGCTTAAGGAAGCAGCTACTGTTCCTTCCTTAGCAACCTCTATTTATAAAGTAGCAACTGACAAAGATATTCTATTCAAATATTCTAAAAATAAGTCTGATGTGATGAGAATGAAATGCTTATTTAGGAAAACAAAAGAAAAGCCCCTTTGGCTCTTGTTGAAGACAGGGGACTTGAAGCTAATCCTAGTAGGAAACACCAGGAATAAAACAAGACCAATACCTTTTGGTAATACTTCGCATCGTTGTCAAGACAAAGAGATAGATCATTTGGAGATTAATACTAGTTTCTTTTCTGAGCAATCAGAGTAGTCTTGGAACATACAGTCTTCCAGAAAGAAACATATAATGAACTTATTTTTGTGTTATATTTTTTCTATGGAGTCACACTCAAAGGCAGCGAACCCCCGTGCAGAAGAGAGGGAACAGAAAGATTAAACAAACTGTATATTGTCAATGGAGGGTGAGAGCTTTCCCACGCTGAGTCTTTTTAAGAAAGAAATGGAGTGAGGACTTGATGTGAGCTGATTATGTCATATAATTCTGTCATCCTGGGTCTCCTATGGGAATGTTGCCTGCTTATAATGTATATCATAGAATCATAGAATGTTAGGGGTTGGAAGGGACCTCAGGAGATCATGGAGTCCAACCACCTTGCTAGAGAAGAACCATAGAATCTAGGGCATGCTGCAAAGGAATGCATCTAGACAGGTCTTGAAAGTCTTCAGAGAAGGAGACTCCACAACCTTTCTGGGGAGCCTGTTCCAGTGCCCTGTAACCCTTACAGTAAAGTTCGTCCACATGTTGAACTTCCTGTGCTCTAGCTTGCATCCATTGCCCCTTGTTCTGTCGCAGGGCATAAGTGAAAAGAGGTTGCCCATTTCCTTCTGACATCCAGCCCTCATATATTTATACATGTTAATTAGATCCCCTCTCAATCTTCTCCAGACTAAAAAGACCCAGGTCTCTCAACCTTTCCTCATAAGGACCCTTAATCATCCTCATAGCCTTCTGTTGGACTTTCTCAAGTAGATCGCTGTCCCTTTTGAACTGGGAAGCCCAGAACTGAATTCAGTATGCGACCTCCCTTGATCTGCTGGACACACTCTTCTTAATGCACCCCGGGATACCATTGATTTCTTGGCCACAGGGGCACATTGCTGTCCCATAGGTAACTTGTTGTCCACGAGGACTCCAAGGTCCTTCTCCACAGAGCTGCTCTCCAGTAGATCGCCTCCTATCCTGTAGTGGTTCATTTTATTACTCCTTCCCAGGTGTAGGACTCTACACTTGTTCTTGTTAAACCTCAATAGGTTCCTCTTTGCCCAGCTCTCCAGTCTGTCCAAATCATGCTGAATGGCTGCACAGCCTTCAGGTGAATCAGCCAAATCTCACAGCTTCGTATCATCAGCAAACTTGCTGAGAAGACACTCTGTCCCTTCATTGAGGTCGTTGATGAAGATGTTGAACAGGACTGGACCCAGCACTGATCCTTGGGGGACTCCACTAGTTACAGGTCTCCAGCTGGACTTGGCACCATTGACCACCACTCTTTGGGCTCTATTGTGTAGCCGGTTCTTAATCCGTCTCACTGTCTGTTCTTCTATCTCATGCTTCCGGAGCTTGCTCATGAGGATGTTATGAGAAACTGTGTCAAACGCCTTGCTAAGATCAAGGTAGACAACATCCACTGATCTCCCTGCATCTACACATTCAGTCACGATATCATAGAAGTCTATCAGATTAGTCAAGCATGATTTCCCCTTGGTAAATCCATGCTGAATACTCCTGATAACCTCCTCTTCCATGTGTTTAGAGATGACCTCCAGAATGAGCTGCTCCATCATTTTTCCAGGGATGGAGGTGAGGCTGACTGGTCTGTAGTTTGCTGGATCTTTCTTCTTGCCCTTTCTGAAGACTGGAGGGACATTGGCTTTCCTCCACTCCTCAGGCATCTCTCCTGTTTGCCACGATCTTGCAAAAATGATGGAGTGGTAGAGTGACAACATCAGCCAGTTCTCTCAACGCTCTTGGGTGCATCTCATCAGGGCCCATGGACTTGTGTGTATTCAGTTTTTGTAACTTACCACTAACCCAGTCTTCACTGACTAGTGGCGAGTCTCCCCTCCTCCAGGCTTTCTCCTGCATCCAGGGCCTGGATTTCACAAGGGCTGGTTTTAGGATTAAAGGCTGAAGCAAGGAATGTACTCAGCAACTCTGCCTTCTCTGCATCCTCAGTTATCAGGGCTGCCACCTCATTCAGCAAAGGGTCCACATTGTCCCTGTTTTTCCTTTTGCTACTGATATATTTGAAGAAGCCCTTTATGTTCTCTTTTACTTCCTTTGCCAGTTTTAGTTCTAAGAGGTCTTTGGCCTTTCTTGTTGCCTTCCTACATGTCCTGACAACTTCCCTATAGTTCTTCCAAGTGACATTCTCTTCTTCCACAAGATTTCCTTCAGAAGCTCCTTGGTCATCCATGCAAGTCTCTTAGCACGTCTATCCATTCTGTTACTCAAGGGAATGCACCTGTCTTGGGCTTGGAGGAAGTGGTATTTAAAAACTGATGAACTTTCTTGGGCTCCTTTACCCTCCAGAGTCTTGGACCATGGAATTCCTGCAAGTAGATCTTTGAAGAGTACAAAGTTAGCCCTGCAGAAGCCCAGGGTTGTAATCCTACTTAATGCCCTACTTCTACCTTGTAAAATACTAAACTCCACCATGTCGTGATCACTGTCGCTGAGGCTGTTCCCAACATTAATGGCCCCAACTAGTCCTTCTTTATTCGTTAATACAAGGTCCAGCAGTGCACCTCCTCTTGTTGGTTCCTCCACTACCCGCATTAACAAGTTATCATCGATGCAGTGCAAGAGCCTTTTTGAACATGCCTATCTGTGTGGGCTTCCCAACAAATATCAGGGTGATTGAAGTCACCCATGAGTACCAAGGAGTGTGTTCTAGAAGCTACCTCCAGTTGTCTGTAGGCGGCTTCATCAACATCATCTTCTTGGTTTGGTGGTCTATAGTAGACCCCCACAACAGTTTCACTCCCCTTCGCATGTCCCTTAATTTTTACCTACAAGCTTTCAATCTATTCTACCTCTCCCCCTGGATAGAACTTAATACATTTCAGTTGCTCTCACACATAAAGCACAACACCATCGCCTCACCTTGTTTGTCTGTCTTTCCTAAGTAGTACATAGCCATCCATAACAACATTCCAATCATGGGAGCTGTCCCACCATGTTTCACTGATCGCAATTATATCACAGTCATGCAATCTAAGGTAGATCTCCAGCTCCTCCATCTTATTTCCCCTACTGCGTGCATTGGTATATAAGCATTTCAGAGAGGGAGTTAAGCCATATGCTTCAATTACCATTTTCCTTAGAAGAGCAGATAAGCATGAGATGTTTGATCTTTAGTTCTTTGTCAGATTAAGAGAAGCTGGTACTCCCATGGCATTGGATACTATGCTGCTGCTTTGTGTTTGCTGCCTGATGGCCTGCCTTCACTGCATATTTAAGGTAAAAGGCTGTATTCTGCATTTTTGAATTAAAAAAAATAAATAAAATATTTTTTTTTCTTCTGAAATCTGGTGATCTGCATGTAGAGGTTAAGAAAATCTCTCTCATGGATGTCATTTCTTTTGAAAGTTTTGACTGTAATCTCCCTTCTACTTGTATGCTGCTATAAACCTGAAACTAAAAGCTTATCATAGTGGAAGTGAAGAGTCATCTCTGCAGGCTCAACGTGCAAGCCAGCTTCTACAAATCTCGAGCACTGTGGTGGGAGATAACACAAGGGTTTTATCATCTACAAGGCTTCTTATGACCTGCTTGGTCTCAACTGTGTGATTTGAGTTTCAAATGTATGTCAACACAAAAGAGAACAGTACTAAAACTTTTCAGCCTCACTGGCTTTTTGTATCCCTGCTCCTTTTGTTACATGGCTCTGCGCTCTGTCTTCACTTTCTCATTCTGCTTCTGGCATTTATCATTCTCATTAGATGTTACATATTGCTGTGTGGCATAGTCTAATAACCAGCAAGTGTGGTTGGATTTAGGCCTTTTGGCAACATAAAATGGATTTTTCAGGCACAGGTGTGAGTATGAAATTAGAAAAAAGTGGTGAGGTACCCTTTTTAAAAATAAGAGTAAAGCAACAGCAAAAAAATGAGTGAGTGAGATAATCTAAGCTAAAGTCTTAAATCTGCACACAAGAGGAATTTCAAAGGATATGACTTTCTATACAGTGGATGAGAATTTCCCATGCAGCTCGTAAAGTAAACAGATCACATGAGATTCATTCATTGCAGATCCTACAAATAGTGGTCTGACAGTCACGTTTACAGGCACAAACATGGCATGAATTTGTGACGAGTCACAAACTAATGAGAAACCAAGGATGTGCAGGGCTGTGTGTATCATCTCTTACAATATAACCGAAAAGAAAAATTGTTTGAGAAAGGACTAGATACTGCTTTTGTCAGTTCTGTTTTGTGTAACTCCAAGTGGGAGTCAGGGGACTTGTTCTAGATTTTAATAAGAGACATAGAAGAGGATGAGAGGGGTAGTTTTGTATCTTTGTATCATTTACAAATCAGACCGTATGTTTCTTAATTCTGTCGAACACATGTAGTATTTGGGAGGAGCACTCCAGATATGACAAATGGCCCTTTCCAAAGCAAGCTTCCTGTGTGGCACTACTCAAAGAAAATCACCATATGGGAGACAACAGGAGAATTTCAGCCACCTTGTGTCCTCCTGCTTAGAGGACTTCCCTTTCTGAAACTCACACTCCACCCTGACCAGGCTTTGAATTAGAACTCAAATGTAGGCCACCCAGTGCAAATCCAGCACTCCTCTCCTGCACATCTCTCCTCTGTTCTCACCCCACTTCAGCCTGCACTCACAGACCATTGGCAAGGCTTCAAACACAGTTTTTGCATTAGCTGTGAGGAGGACACAGGAGAGCTTCCCCTGTCACTGCTGTTTTGCAGCTTGAGCTGAGATACACAGCCATGCTCCTTCCTGACAGGGTAAAAGGATGCCAGATGTTTTCTGCAGGACAGCATACTGCGGGAAACTGGGTCATGGTCTTAGTTGCTGATGAATATTTGCACATTTGTATTGTTCTGTTGGTATTGTTGTTCCTGACAGATTTAGTTGTGACAGGAGGCTGCAAACTCATGTAGATCAGTGGTTAGCCCTGGAACAGGGAAAGGCTCTTTCACCTGCCAGATGGAGACTGGAATTATCATGTGAGTTTATCAGCTGTCTCTCCCAGAAGCTTTAAGATGTCCTGGCATAGCCCCCTTCCAGAACAGTATGTTATCAGAATAGGCTTTCAGTTGGTTATTTATTATTCCTTGACTATGAGATAGATGTGATTTCCATTCAATCTGTGTAACAGGTGCCGTCTTTTTTTTCATACCTCAGTGTCCTATTCTTTATTACTGTTTGAACTTATTCACTCTTCCATATTAGTCTTTTATTGCTCTTGTTACCAGATGGCATAAAGGGCTTTGCAGCCTACATTAATCTAGCTTAAAAAAAAAAAATTAATTTCCCTTCAGTGCCATTCCTCTCTGCCAAGTTTTACACTTCAGCATTGTTCAAGAATGTCATCTTCCTCGTTGTTTGGTGTTGGTTTGCAGTTTAGCATTTGGCTTAGGTTATATCTTAGAGAAATAAATAGCTATGCCTTTCACTTTTCAACACTTAGGTTCCCATCTCCCTGTGGCAGTGGTGGAATGATGACGTTCTGCTAGTTTGTGCATTATTGGATATGAGTGCTGGTCTCAGTGCAGAGGTGCAGGCAAGGGGAAATGTGAGACTTTTCAAAAGCTGGGTGAGGTCTCCTGGTCTGGGGAGGCTGTGTCACAGGCAGGTGTGGTCCTTTGGAGCCCTGCTCTCATGTTTGGTGCTATTGTCACAGTAACAGCTGTATTTTGCTGTTTCGCTCATACAGTTCTGTTTCTGTATCAGCAGGGTCAGTGCATTCAGTAATGCCAGAAATGCACAGGCTCCGTGACACTTTGTCCTTTTCTGTCATTTACCTCTTCATGCAAACCTGCAGCATGCTGGCACATCTCTATAAGAATCACCTCAGCTGTTTTCACACCCATCCTTAAGACACGACTGTGTTTTTACCAAGGAAATACTGACTCTTCCCTCATCTTAGTCCCTTCCTTTAGTGACTCCCCCACTACTGTTAGTCCCTTTGACTTTGGTTCTATTTTAACTAAGACCAATGCACAACAGAAGGAGCACTTTTTATGACTCTATTTGCTTTCTTACTACCTATCTGGCTGCAAGTGATTTAAATCTATTAAACTGTAGATTCTGAGCACTATGAATTGTCTGTACCTGGGTCTGCAAGGCACCTCATCACATGGAGCTTTCATCCCAAATGGGACCTTTAAATGTCATCCATAATCTTCTATGGACATTTTTATCTGTCTAGGAGACATTTGGGATCCTACTGCTGAGCACAGTAGCTGTAGACCTGGAACAGTGGACATAGCACTGAGATGCTCCAGCCAGCCTGTAAACATGAAAGATCAGGCCAGAATATGTGAGCATCTTTTATATTTTTTATGCTGCTGAACTGTGCTGCTGTTGAATTAAAATTGAGATTACTTTGAATGGGGGAAGTCATGAAAAAAAAAACAAACCAGAAATTTAGCTGAAGATTTTAAAAGCTATTTAGATTTTTGGATTCTGAGGGGGAATAGTTGCTTACTGAAGTAACTAAGCATATCAGATGAAAAATTACAAAATAATATCCACTGAAAAGGAACTTTTCCAGATATGTTATTGAAGGAACCATGTAAAGACAAAGAAATGTGAAGAGATTTCTGCCTTTTTTTCTGAGACGAAGCCTTTTGCTGTGCCATCCAATGCAGTCTATGATCCGCGTATGGAAGTATAAATTGACTATATTTACAGGTGATATTTATGTACCAGTCATTTGTTTTCTGATGTGCTGTTCTCTGAATGGAGCTCATCATGATCCCCATGCACAATCAAGTGGAGTTTTGCTGAATATGGGTGTGCAGCCAGGACTTGGGGTATCTGCTAGATAAAAAGCAGCTTAGGAGCTGGAGGTGATGGCTACCGAATCCATCATGTACCGATTCCCTTATGACATGCCTGTGCTCCTGCAAAGAGGGATTATATCCAAATCATTCAGTTTTTGACCTTAGCAGTAGAAACTGCCACTGTTGGTAATAGCATTACAGTTTCTAACTACAGCAGTTGAGAAGCTTCTAGATAAAGAAATACACAATTTAGATGCAGTTTGATTCTAGTTATCAGAGGCCTGATGTTTCTCGCTGCTCATTTATTTCTGGAGTAGTCCAGGAGAAGGATTTGTCAGGCAGAGGCTGAGGGGACACGATGAAAGTAGTTCTACAGCTGTTTGAGTGCATTTTGAGTAATGACAGAGGCCTCATTTATCAGATAAGGTGCTTTGCCTTACAGGACTCTGTAACTATGAGAAGGCACTATAGGAGGATTCACACTCATCATCTCTTAAAGCAGTTGGTATCTTAAAGCAAAATCATGGTAAGAGACAATTTTTTCATCCTAGTACAGTCACCTGCTTCCTGCTACACCTGCCCAGCCCTTGGATGCTTATAAAGCACTTGTGAGACTTCAGGAAAGGAAAAGTTTTGAAAGAAGATTTGAAAGAAGCGAGAGAGTTTAATTTTATTTTTTTTTCTGTAATAGTTTTATTGTGCATGTTTTAGTACCTTGCCTCAGAGTTAGCCTGATGAACCAAAACTTGGGCAGTAGGAGTGCAGGATCCTGCCAACGAAAGACCTTTGCTTTAGCTGGCATATAATAAAAACTTGAGAATTAGTGGGAGACTTGAAACTGTAAAAAGTAATCTATTTCTCCTTTCTGTTGATTTAATGGGAACTCCTGTGGCAAAGACTAAACATAGAGGAAACACTTAAAGCCGTATTTCCTCAAAACAAAAATATCATGCAATAGTTGTTTTATTTTCCTGCGTTCCTGTTTCTTTTACCTTACACAATCCTAAAACAATCGGAAAAAACCCTCAAATATATGCTTGCTTATAAGATACTTAAACAGATGTATGAAAAAGGCAGGTGGTTTTGGCTTTCTGGATGTCAGCCAATGTGGTCACCCAAGTAATAAGAACACATTGTAGTTTGACTAATTTTTCAGCCGAACCAGCCAATTTGGTTCCTATGCATTATTTTTGACAGAAAAGGTCCTGGTCCCTTGGCTGTTCTTCCCTGACTCTAACTAAAAACTTCTCATCACCCTGGGAAATCCACTCCTCAGGAAACTTGCTCTTTTCAGCAGCGAAAAAGCTACTGTGAGAAGAGAGCATTGCTATTGTTCTCCTGATCATCTTGTCTCAGTGTCAAAGAAGCGGGACATTTCAGACAGCAGCAAAAGAAAGATCTGAGACCATCTTTCTCTTCCCTATTCTTCAAAAATGGTATTATAAAGGTCATATTTGGTGCAGATAGAAGTTTGTAGCTATGCCTTGCTTTGTTTTCTGAATGGAGTTTGGACTGAGTAGTCCAAGATCTCAGCCATTTTAATGAGAAGATCTGTAGTACATTTTGTATTCTGGCTAACCTCCAAGTATATTCTGCCTGGCTTAATTTAATCAGTGCCAGTGCCACCAACAGACTGATAGTTTTCACTCCCTGTTCTTCAATTTGGTATAGTGTGGATGTGCACCACTAAAACAGCCAGTCCAAGGTAATAACTTGGCAAAAATGGTAGAGCCTGGAGAGGCTGGCTGCGCTGGAGCCATGCACTCAATGCCCAGTGATGCAGTGCTAGACGGTGGTCTGGGCTCTCTAGCTTAGGGGATGTTGTTGCCAAGGTGCTTATACAAGTTTTGAAAGAATATTAGATGCATAAACTGTGTCCAGACTATATTTTGACTGTGAAATTTGCCTCACATTTTTCCTGTTCAGAAGCACTTTCATAAACCATGAAGGAGAACCATGAGAAGTGTTACAAGGAACGATCCATCTGTGATCAAGAAGAGACAAATTAATTTTGAAGGCAGCTAGTAGTTTACTTGTTTTCATATTTGCATATTGTGTAGCTTAATTAGCAGTGCCTTTCAGGGTGTGGTTTGGTTGAAGTGGCAGAGATTGGTGGCTAATATTTTTCACACTTTACTATCTGTCTTACTATAGAGAACAGAATTAACTGAAGAATAATGAAATAAATATATGAAACATATTATTGTAAAGTGTGAAAGCACAAGGGGAGAGGTGGAGAGTACAGAGTTGGGAAAATGGGAAGTGTTTTTTAAACAGGACATTCAGTCTGAAAAGAACTGAATATGCAAGTTAGTAGCCTGTGCTTTGAAATTCACTCTTCATAGAAAAATCACATTCTAGTTTGTATCTTGTATGGAGTTGTTCTTTATTAGTTTGTAAACTCAGAGAAGTTCTCTAAATGCTTATTAGAGATTATATTTCTTTTAAAAGTATACCATTTTATTTGATAGGTATTTTTATACTGATAGATCTCTTTTTGATTACTATAATCTTTTATTTAGGCTAGTAAATGCTAGTAGAGCTATCGTGGTAAAGCTACACCTAACTTAGGCTTTTCCACACTGTTGGTGGCAACTTTACTGTATCCTTGGACCAAAGTTGTCAAATCCATTTTAACTTTCAGATGTTAGTATTCTTTCAAAGGTGTTAAATGCCCACAGCTACATTAGTGTGCCTGTGTCTGGATGAAGCAGTTTAATATTAGGCTGGACACTTGGATTTGGGCTTAATATACTGACACTTATGAGCTGTTGTTGGAATGACCCTCTAAGATTGAAAGTCTGGTTTTTTTGGCTCTATGTAGAGAAATATGATTGCATAGGCTGCTGAGCTGTGGAAATATATTACTATGAGACAGACAGAACAAAGGCCTTCCAGACATGTGGAGGAGTTCTGGATTTTGGATTTGTCTCAAGCTACTGATGAGCTCACTGGACACAGCTAGCAAGGACTGAAAGCAAAGAGTGCCTCACCACTGACTTAGCAGTGGCAGAGGCAGACAAAACAGTTCATGCAGAACAGATTAGCTTGGAAAGATTCCCAGGAATGAAAAGTATAAAGGCAGAGGTTGTACCTCATGGCATCAGCGTAGTGGAAAAGACAGGCCATGAGTTCACCCTTTTGGTGTGCACCTTGAGTGTGGACATGCTAAGAAGTGCTGTCCCCTGTGGAGTGGTCTTGCTTCTTCCTGCTGGGGCATTCATGCTGGCCACAGTGCTAGCACTGCCCAGCCAGCTCCATTAGGCCATAAAATTGTCTCTGCAGGAAGCAATTTATTTGGGCCAAAAAAAGGTGCTTATATGCCATAGCCAAGGGATTTGCTGAAGAGTCTGTAGAAATCAAACGCCAAATGCTTTGGTTTGCAGTGGGAGTTCAGTGGATTAGCTTTTGGACGTTGTTGAAAAGCACAGTCTGTGCTATTCATTGGAGAATTTTAAGTGGCAGATTTGTGGATTCTGAAGAGCCCTTTCTTGAAAATGTATTTTTTTGGATTTTTTTAAAATCTATTAAGCCCCATATTGGAATATTGTTTCTGAAGTAATGAAATCTTCATGTTGCCTGCACTGTGTATTTAGAGATTTCCCATGCTTACGGGGCCGTAGAAAAGAGCTGTGCAAAGTTCAAGCTGGGAAACCTAGTTCTGCAGCATACAGCTTCACTTAGCACATGTTATCTAGTAATATTTCTGCCCATACTTGCCCTTGAATAAACCAGAAAGAAAACAGCACAAGACCTAAATGACCAATACCTCCGGTGTTGAGTCAAAACTTCCAGTTTAGATGGAAGTCTTTCAAGTCTTTGGGAAGGAGGAGAGAATAGAGAAGAAGAAGTTTAGAGAGCAGAATTGTTGTTTAGCTTGTAGGCTGAGGGCTAGAGGGTTTGATTTTTTAATATAGGCTATCTGTGGAAAGCTGGGCAAGTCACTGGGGAATGTAAGTCACAGACTGATCCCACAGCTAGTGAACAGGCATCTGAGAGGAGTTGTTGGCGGATGGATGGCCCTTCAGAGTACAGAGAGTCCTTTGTATGTTAATTGCTCACACGTTGCTGCATGGATAATCATTCATGTTTTCCCAGTGCCAACAGTTTTTCTTACTAGTAAAATAAAGCAATGGCTCCTATGTGCAGTGATGGTGATTTTCAGGGCCAGGTTGGTAACTCCAGTGATACTGCTGAAAAGGTAGCATTTAACCTGCTGTGGAGTGCAAGCTGGATTTGCACCATCCTATGAGCTTCCCATGCATCCTGAGACATTGTCTCATGCCATTGTGATTCAGCCACAGAAAGTATTTTTCCACTATTTCTAAAGTAGATACATAATGTAATTTCCTTAAATGAAGTCCCTACCATTAGTTCTTGAAAACTAAGTTTTGATCCATGGCAAATTTATCAAGTTACAAACCATGGAAAAAACCCATGAAAATGGTAAATGAAAATACTATTAGGCATTAACTGTGAAAGCACCAGTGGTTCTGCTTTCATAAATTTATCTTTGTGCCTGCAAGCAGTCTCCTAATGGAAAAAAAAAAAAAAAGTATTAAATTGTGTTTATAACATATTATGGCATTTCCATCATTCTATTGCACAATAATACTCCCATGTCAGAGAAGAATCTGTGTGCTTGCATTTAAGCATGAGAATGAATGTTCAAGAGTTCGTTTTAAAATTAAATTTTACACCCCTCACCACAATTCATTCACAGACCATAGCAGACTTTTATTAAAAGTACTTTATAATGTAATTGTGATAATTGATGTTTATTTTTCAAAATAATTGAATATGTTATTTCATTTAGGGAAGCCTACAATGATTAAACTATAAATAAACAAACTGTGCAAAAGCTGAACATCTTCTGTAATGCAAAAAAATATATTGCAATTCTTTATGAGATCAAGGGCAGATCCTGTATCTCATTTTTGTCATTTTTTTAGGTACAAATTAAACTCTACAAACTTTATTAAAATATTCTAATTACAGAGTTATTCTGGTTATCCTTTTCTGATTTCTGTGCAACCTACACACTGCTGGGCTGTAATATAGTATCAATAATGCACAATATTTTTATTTTATTTGGAAATGTGTACACATTTAAATAGTGGAAGAACAGTTCTCCAGCACACTTCGATGATTCAGTGCAGTGCTCCAAAGTGTACTTGCAATTCAGTTCTCTTAATATCATCTGCAGCTGTTATAATGGTGCATTGTACATTTGCAGGCTGAGATCACTTGGAAATAAAAACAAGATTTAAAATACTTCTAAGTAGTAAATAAGCAAAGAGTGATGTTCATCATGCTCTTTACTGCAGACGCTTTTTCCTTTTACAGGTAATTTCAGAACACCTCAGGGCCTACCTAGTAGTTTATAGATAATAATACCCAATTAAATTATATAGTTTTCCTCCACACATCACCTCCCTGGAACAGCCTAGTGGGTGAGGAACCAAATGGAGTATGTGAAGGTTTTGTTTTTAATGACTCAGTGCCAATAAATTCTCTCTGGTACCAAATTACTGCCAATAATGATTTTTTCCCTTTATTCCCTTTTCCCTTTCAGGAGTTAGAAAACAAAATTTACTTTTTAAGGGCTCTGGGAGTAGAAGGACCCTTATGCACAAGAAATGAGATGGGGAAATTATCCTTACTCTATCATGCACCTTGCACACTTATTACAGCTCTTTGCAATGTATTGCTGCATATTTATTTTAATGGTTATTGCTGACACTTGTGAGTACCGCGTACCATTCATAACCATCTCTAACTATGTCCACGGTGCACCCTCCGTGACTAGTGTTACAACAGACTCATCTTTTCTTCTTTGAAGGTCATTTTGGGATTCTGAGAACTAATTTTTTCCACCCTGGAATTTTCCCTCTGCCTCCCCTTCCTTCCTGCTGGGTTTGGAAGCAGCTGTGCTGTGACTCAATCTGTCACCTCTCCGGCTGTCCCCTTGCCTTGCCACAGCAGTGCAAGGAGTGCTGTTCAGAGGACTCCTTGGACTGTTCCTCAGGCCTTAGTGCAGTCCTGGCCCCAGCACTTCTGGAGGAGTTATTGTTTCATCAGGATTTGTGGGCCCCACAGCATTCATTAGACATTTGGGAACATCTGAAGTACTGTATTGTGGAAGTCACATTTGGCTGGGGAGAAGGATGGTTCAGAAAAGTTTCTGATGGAATTGCAAATTGAGGTTCACACTTTTCATTTCTGAACTTGGAACTGAGCTCTTTGTAGATGCTACTCCACTTTGTGTTCATATCAGGACAAATATCTTTGCTCTCTGAGGCTTTTCCCACTAGGGGCTTATTTTGATGTTTGCCACATTGTGAGGGGCTTAGCACTTTGCATATTTTCTAATAACTACATTTTCTTTGGACAGATCAGATAATGCTATTTAAATATATTTTTTTCCTCATAAGCAGCAGCATCTTCTATGTCCCTGATGTCTGGTAGATGAGAAGTCAGATATGGCAGACGTTTTATCCCGTGGCTCTGCACAGTGCACTGGCTCACACTGGAACTTGGCCTAAGTGAAAATAGAAAGTGAAGGACTGTGCTGAAGCTGGTGTGCAGCCACTGGAAAATTCTAGTGTTAAAGCCAGGCTTTTAGCAGCACCGTGCTTGGTTTCACAGCTGTAATATGGCTGAGGTGTTAGTGTCTTCTGATCTGAGTGCATTGCTCTACAAATGAGGCTATAGGAAAAAAAGGGCATCCTCATTACATTGTTCGGTTTCAAGGAAAGAGAAGCAAAACATTTCATTGAGAAAACTGAATATATATCTTTATCAAAGAAAAGGAAAAACATGGAGGGAAACAAATAGTATGCAAAATAGGCATTTTCTTCCAAAGGAAGCCTGAATCTAGTTTAGTGTAAGCAAGTGAAAAACAGAGAAGCTTCAGCTCCTCAGGAGCTGTTACCATGTGTACAAAGGATTTTTTCTGTGAGACACACTTAAACTGATGACTCTAGGCAGCTATAACCATAGGGCTTTGATGAATCTAAGAACTTAGTAAGATTCAGAAAAACAAATAAGATGTATAGATGATGGAAATGTTGGTGATTATTGTAGATGGGATTTCAAGCTATTTACTATATAATTAACCCGTTAGTCCAAGGAAGCAATTTTAGTCCTGAAGTGAGGACTTCTCCTATAGGGCTGTTATTTCATATTTGCTCTTACCCATCCTCTTGTGAAAAAGCCAGTGCTGATATCCACCAGAGATGGCATACTGAACTAAATGGATCTTGGGTCAAGACTTCACTTATAAATCCTCTCTCATCTATTTTGGATCTGTGAATTGGCTGCAAATAACTTTAAAAAAATGTTTAGCATTTACAGTGTAACTGTTCAGATTGGACGTGAGCAAATTGATAACGGGGCATCATTTCCGCTTTCTGCCTGGCTAAATATGCAAACATTTCACGAAGCCACACCCTTGGTTTGGGCTGTTTTGGTTGGTAATATAATACAAGGTTAAGTTTCATTGTAAGGAGGCAATAATGTTGCAAGTTTGACAAACGTAATTAGTGTAGCTAGCAAATAGTGCAGAGATCATACACAGCTAAGGAAAATAACATAAATCATTGCAGGGCATTATGTAAGGAGTGGATGTTGGAGTCATTCCCATGGTGTTTTGGTACCCTTCCCTTTGACTTTTGCAACTATTAAGATGGACAAGATACAGTTGCTCTACATGTAGCATCAAGGCATGCAAATTCCTGTTGATTTCTATTTCAGAAATAATTCAAATATTCTCTTAATAAGAAATAAGAGGAAAGTATTTAAATATGACAGGTCAGAAATGAACCTGTAAAGAAGTATGATGTAGGCATCATCACCTGGTCTTTCTATGGTATCACATTCAACATTAGTCTGATCTATTAGTCCTTTCTACATGTTTCAAAACCTATGCTTTATCTCTGTCCACTGAGATAAGCAAGTGCATTTAGCATTGGTACTTGTTAAGCTTTGTTTTCTTTACCAGACAGAATTCCTTTCAGTATTAAAAACCTGTGGGAAACTTCCTTTTCTCTTTTTTTTTTTTTTTTTTTTTCAATAGGGGTGTGAACAGTATTGAATATTAAAGAAATTACAATTCAGCGAAAGACATTTTCTGTTGCAATGCTATACAGAGACAATAATTCTACAGATTACAAAAATGGGAATCACTGAAAAGAAAATTTTAAGGGTGTGGTGCAGTTAGTGAAACTGTGATTTCAGGGCTACAGGTGTTTAGCAGTTCCTAGAAATCAGCCATAATTTTAATATCCTTTGCAGTGGCTTAGTTAAAGTTTTATAACATTTATGCTTGCTCCAAAAGGAAGATGTGTGGTGTGGAAAGAGACTGGATCAATTTTTATATTGATCTGCATTTTACTCAGGGGTTTTGACTACACCAAGGTCTGATGCTTTTCCAATAATTCATAACCGAAAAGTAATAAACTGCAGCAAATTTGATTAACCCCAAATGCAGTTTTAGGAGGATCAGTAGTATTTCAATAAAATAAATACATTGTTATATCTTCCACTGGGATTTTTGATTTGGAAAGGCACTCCTATCTGAATTCACTATGTGTTAACTGAGCAGGTCTGACTCTATAACATTTTGTGCTTATTGTATCACAAATAGTTTGCCACATGACCCAAGAAGATGATGTTTTGGGGCAAACTCTTGTATTCCTATGGGTTATCGTTATGATGTGGTTAATTACATGTACCATTGTAAGCTTAAGGAATTCTGTTCCTTTCGGCAAAGATTCATCAATGCATGAAATTGTACAAAACACCCTGGGTATTTGTACATGAGACTTCCTTAGTTACTTATTGCATTTAAAAAAACCTTCATCGCTTGTATTTCCTTTTGTAATTATATTTGCTATAGGAAAAGTAGTATGTTCAAAAGCAGTAATTTATTTTTGATAGCATCAGAGCTGTAATATTTTTGTTTCCTTGTGATCCAATCTGTCTGTTTCTCTTAGGTTTTTGACACAGTACGTTCCCATAACAAATGCCACAGGCTGTGGAATCCTTGATGTTAAGATGTTGCTCTGATTAAGAGACAGGCAGACAGCAACTTAGAAATGCTGATCCTCAGATGCCAAGCTGGAACTTTGATTAGTCACTAGCAATAAATACAAAAGTCATATCAAGATATCTTTCTCACTCTTAGATAAATATTATGTGTCATGCCTCTATCTTTTGCAGCAATCCCACCTGTTCTCTACAGAAATAACCAGCAGCCAAAATGTGGCACAGTGGCAGCAAGAAGTAGAGTGGTCCATGAAATATTATGTCAATTATGTGATAAAATAATACATATATCAGGTGCCTTGAATAGACATCAGTAGCTGAAGCTTACCTGGGCCAGTCTGTTTAATATTAATTTTTCTCACCATGTATATGCTGTTTCGTAATGAATAATCTACCCTATGTGGCCTCTCTAAAGCTCCATTCAGCTGTGGAATATCTCTCAGTGGAGCACTCAGGCCAATATCAGCATAATTTTCACATTTTTGCAAGTGATCTCATTGCTACCAGACCCGCAGGTGGTTTCTGGGGGCAGGCCAGGCAGGAGCTGCAGCTCCAGGCTTCCTCCAGTACTACCCTGACAAGAGCACAAGGTGTGCTCACAAGGAGGCAGGTCCATAGGAAGAGGCCACCAGCCACTGCCCACCCCCAGCCCTCTGGGTCTCATGAAGAGCTGCACCAGTGCAGGGAGACCTAGAGAGCCTTGCAGGATCAATCACACGTGGACAGCCAGGTGTGAGGACTCTAATGGCTGGGCCAAGCTGTCTCTTTAAAAGGACTATAGCCCTCTGAGCTGGAGGACTGTAGCATGGAAAGCTGTAACCTGGAGTACTGTTGCAATGCAGGGCTGCGCTGGCAAGGAGGGATGATAGGCTGCATAAACTTTGATGCCATAATAATCCCTCTAAGTATAAATGAGCTGTTGATCATAGCAATTTTATAAACATTGATTACTTATTTTCGTAGTGTTTTTCAGCTATTTTTTTGTATTGTATAACTGCGTTTTAACAGTGATAACAATGTGAAAAAATCAGTAGTATTCTGAAAAAAATCTAATTTGATAAGGGATCTATTTTGCATAACTTTTGCATAACTTCTTGATTTACTTTCTAATTAGTAGAAAGCTCATCATGTACTACCGAAAGAGCAAGTACTGTAAATTTCAAGATGAGGAAAAAAAGAAAGGAAACCACATCACCCACATAAATAATGAAGCTGGACCCTGATTTAAATTCAAAGCTCAATTCATCTGTAACTATAGAGCCGCAGCTGGCACCTCATAATATAAACAATTAAGTGTCCCGTTGAATTTATCCTCAATGTCCACAAATGAAGTTATAAACTTTCTTTAGAGCTTCACTCTGTTTCAATGCCTGCCCATGGTTTTAGAACTCCTGCAGACCTCACAATAGC
Source organism: Chloroceryle amazona (assembly GCA_027560015.1). Classification (NCBI taxonomy): domain Eukaryota; kingdom Metazoa; phylum Chordata; class Aves; order Coraciiformes; family Cerylidae; genus Chloroceryle; species Chloroceryle amazona. The sequence continues at coordinate 48,367 of JANHFX010017993.1, read as the reverse complement.
CCTGGCTGAGTGGAAAGTTTGATAGCAAACCTGCAAATATCCCGCGTATTTAGCTCTCTGCAGCTGTGCAAATAGCACAGTGCATTTTCAATATTCTGTTTTAAACATGCACATGGATAACTGAACTTCAAAGCAACAGCTCTGCTAGTTCTTTTATGAAGATGCAAATTACTAGTGTGACTTCTCACCAGATTGGGAGCTTAATGGAACAATCAGTCTGATCTAAATCTGCCCTGAGGCATGAGCACAGTTGTGGGTATTTCTCCGAGTCTAATCCATACTTTACTCACTGGCAGGGTGCAAAACTAATACTAGCCTGGAGTTAGCAGAGTTTTCACGTTCAAATCCCAATACTTGAGTTACCTCCTCTTAGAACCTTCAGGAACAAGGGCCCCGTTTCTATACTATTTGCAGGGACCAAGCATGAAGATAAAAGGTTAACCAGGGAAAAAAATTCAATGTCTTCTCAAAGATTTAGTATGGAAAGATGAAGTATTTGTTACAATCAGTGTCTTCTCTTTCAGCAAAACTATGCTCAATGGTTTTTAAAATCTACATTTTCCTGTAGATTTTTTTAAATGAGCCTTATCTTAATAAATGCTTGGCATCTTCTCCTCTGACCATTACCATTGTAAAGCCAGCTTTTAAGTAAAAGGCTGAAAAATACATTAGGTGCCTTAAAGGCAGCCAAAGTAATAACGATCTTGCTTTTCAGTTCAGACAAACGGGTAGGAAAGTTTAACTTCTAACTATTAGGAAGTCCAACTCTGATTAATTCAATATAGAAAATTGAGGCCCAGTTGAGGCTTTGGTTGTGCCTTCAAACTTTTGCCTTCGCACATGCACCTAAAGTTATTTGAAATAACAAAATTTTATTTATTTTAATAAATAACTAATAGTTTATTTATTTATTTACTGTATTTGAATATTTTAAAAATATATTTTCAATTTCATTTATTGTATTTATTTTTATAAATAACAAACAGGTTTATTTATTTTAATAAATAACAAGCAGGATGGTTGTGCTCATTTTGGCTGGGATAGAGTCAATTTTCTTCACAAGAGCTGGTATGGGGCTATGTTTTGGATATGTTCTAAAAACAGTGTTGATAATTCAGAGATGTTTTAGTTACTGCTGAGCAGTGCTTACACAGAGTCAAGGCCTTTTCGTTTCTCACATCACCCCACCAGCGAGCAGGCTGGGGGTGCACAGGAAGCTGGGAGGGGACACAGCTGGGACAGCTGAACCCCACCTGACCAAAGGGATATTCCAGACCATAGGGCATCATGCTCAGCATATAAAGCTGGGGGAAGAGGGAAGGGGGG
>JANHFX010017993.1:29566-46905 GCA_027560015.1 Chloroceryle amazona | reverse complement strand
CCACCTGACCAAAGGGATATTCCAGACCATAGGGCATCATGCTCAGCATATAAAGCTGGGGGAAGAGGGAAGGGGGGACATTCAGAGTGATAGCATTTGTCTTCCTGAGTAACCATTATGTGTGATGGAGCCCTGGCTGAACACCTGCCTGCCCATGGGAAGTGGTGAATGAACTCCTTGTTTTGCTTTGCTTGCACACGTGGCTTTTGCTTTTGCTTTAGCTATTAAACTGTCTTTATCTCAACCCACAGATTTTCTTCTCAGTTTTTTTCCTTCCAGTTCCTCCATCCTACTGGGTGTGGGGAGTGAGCAATTGTCTGTGTGGTGGTTTGTTGCCAGTTGAGGTTAAACCACAACGGTTCTTTTTGGAGCCCAATGTGGGGTTCGAAGGGTTTGAGATAATGACACATTTAATTGGAGTGTGCTAGATTAAATTTATAGCTGTTACTGCTATTTGGCTCTTAATCAGCAGGGTTCTGTACTTGCCGTGGGGCTTGCTTGCCTTACTGTGTCTTAGAGTCTAGTGCTCATTAGTGGATGCTTTTTGCTTCTGCTGCTTGCTGCAGCGCTGCATGGCTTCTCATCTTACTCTGCTGTGCCTGGCACTAGAGCAATGGCAAGGCACCTGGGCTGGCAGACGGCCAGGGCATCACTGCTCTTTCTGTGCTGCTGTACTGGACAGGCTGGAACTCCAGTGTGAACTCAATTTGAGGAGACTGGGACACGTGGATGAGTCCACACAGGAGCAGGTACATCTCAAAGCATCTGTGACTGTGGTTATGTCTGTTCCATAGTAGGTATACCTCTGAAAGGATTCTGGCTCAAGGATAAGCCCATGCTGGAGAAGGTACAATTTGAGGCATCTGTGGCTGTGCACGAGGTCATCCTGGAGCACCTGAAATTGTGTGGCCATGGATAAGCCCATGACAGTGCAGGTACACCCCTGGAGGGACTGCAGTCATGGGTAAGGTCATCTTGGAGCAGGTTTGCTTCTGAAGGGACTGGCTGTGGGTAAAGCCTTGCTGGACCAGCTATATCTCTGAAGACATTGTGGCCCCTGGGGAAGGCCATGCTGAAACACCTGCATCTCAAAGTGGCTGTGCATAAGTCTATGTCACAGCAGATAAACCCCTGCAGAGAATGTGGCTCATGGATACGGCTTCACTTGGAGCAGGTACACCCCTAAGGTACTCCAATCTGTGGATAAGTCCAAGCTGGAGCAGGGGCAAGAGGTGGATGTCATTGTAATGTTAAACAATATGGTCTGGTCCAAAGGGACCAGTGGTGGAGACTGTAAATGCAATACCTTTAAATTTTTGTAACCCAGGGTTTGAGATGCATGTCGTAGGAAGTACTATTGTAGGGACCACCTGAACCAGTGGAGGACAAGCCTTACAAGAAGTGGAAGTGCTTAGTTGCTGTCTGGGGTTAAACCATGGCAACAGCAAATGGTGAAGCATGGAATGAGAATTCTTTTTAATGCAGTGGGCATAGCAACAGAGGTGCCCCTGGCAGCTCATTAGTTGATACTTGCACTAATGCTGGGGCAGTAACAGGTTGTGCTGTATAATACCATTATCCCCTTGAAAGCCAGTCAGAATTCAGAAAGGAGAAACAACTTCCTGTGCAGTGCCAGTTCTGTGCATCAGAGCCAGAGTGCCACTGACCTGGCACATAAAGTAGGGGTTGGACATGGAATATGTAGCATTTACTTATTTATTATCTCTTTTTTTCTCTTCTCCTCTCTACTCTTTTGATCAGAGATTCTCTACATCTTTTATTCTACCACCTTGTGCTCCATTTCCCAATCTACTGAGCTATTTCCTTTGGGTCTTTTTTCCTGTTCACTTTCTTCATGGCATTTTTTAAGCAGAAAATGCATCAAAGATATTTCAAGTTTGAGCTGAACTTTAAAACCCAGTATTTGAGAAACTTCAGGGCTGAGGTGGATTCACTTCCCTTCTTGGTGAGGAGAACAGGGTGGTGGATCCAGCATCTCTGACTAGTTAGGCAGCCTTGGCAGGCAGGGCAGATACTGTCCCCAACAAGGACCCAAACAAAACAGGAGTGGTCTGGTGGGAGATGCTCACTTTAGTGAAGAAAGCACCACAACCTGCCACCTAATCACTGACACCATTGCTCTGCCTCACCTATGGAAACAGAAGCACTCTAAAGATAATCTGAAATTTTCCAAAGTCTCAATATTTGGTACACAAACTACTGTGAGTGATAGAAAAAGCCACAGTAACAGAGATATTCCTGTAGTATCTTACTAGCAAGCAGCATGGAGGTGAGTGATGGTGACTGTCAAAAGCTGCATGGAAACAGCAATGCAGCTTCCCTGTTAGGACAATGCCACAAAAACCAATTGTGCGAGCTAAGGACAGGGAATTTGGGAGGTTGATTGATTCCCTGTGATCCCCAGGAGCTGGCACAGAGGCAGGAGCATGAGTGAGTGTCCCACTGCAAACACACATACTCTTGCCCCCCTCCAGGAGTTTACTGTGCCACCAAATTTTCCTCTTAACAGAAAGGAAATGCTACAAGCCAGTGCAGCCATGTGCAGGCCCCCCTGAAAGACGTGGCCTGCTGGCACTTCTTTAAATCTGGCATTTGAAATTGCTCAAACAGATGGAACAAGAGTATGTAATAAAATGTGACATTTTATTTTATCGTCTATATTTGTTAAGTGAATTCTTCTGATCATTCCCACTGTCAGTAGCACTGAATGCAAATCATATTCTGACAATTTGCAGTTTATAAAAGCCAACTCCAGGGGTCAGACAGAAAACGAAGAACTAATTAATTACAGGATACACATTCATCCACAGAATCTGGCTATGGTGGATAACACCTCAGCCTAACAGAAAAAAAATTACATGATTCCAAAACGTTACAGCTTCTATAGTCAGTCATTTACAGACTACTCAGTACCAATTATCTACTTTGTGGGTATCCTTATAATTCTATGCATCAAAGTTTTACTAGAAATTCAGAAAAAAACCCCAAGTATGGGTTTTCCTCACTGTCTTCCAAGTTAGTCCCACTTACTGGATTTGGTCTGTAACAGAGCACCTTCCTTCTGTCCTCTTCAAAGCACAGCTCCGTTTGATAGGTGCCATCTCTCCCTCTTGGTGTTTCCCTCCCTGCAGCCCTGGACACACTCCCAGGGACTCTGCAGAGCACAGGTACAGCTGGCAGCTCACACCGACTGCAGCAGATAGCCACATCAATTTAACATCCAGGGTTTTTTTCAAGAAAAGCTGACCCTGAGCGTCAGAACTCCCTGCTTAACATTGCTAAGGAAAGGAGGAAGTGGCAAAAGCACACAGCAAGCCCTGATGCTTTGAAAGGTTGGCCCTCACCCCTCCTTTTCCAGTTTGGTCACAGACTTCAGCAGCAATTATATCACTTAATGTTCATTTAGTGCTATATTAGGAATGTTAAGCAGTAGATGATTGAACTTTTAATTAGCAATTAAATTAAAAGCAGCCTCCTCACTGCAAGAGAAATGTAATTGAGAACTAACTTTGTATCTGACACTATTTTGCAAACAGCTTTACTGCGTTTTATAGGTGACACTCTTCTAGGGCCTAGCTCTGGGTTTGCCATGACTACTTGCTCCTACTATAAACAAAAATAGTTTGCATCCCTAGGACGTACCAGAAATACATGTGCCCAGGTAAGTATTAATTCCACTGTAGTAGCAATTAAAAGTCCCAACTTCAGAGCAGAAACTGCTGTGTTAGGTGCTTTATCAACATAACTGAAACACACCCGGCCTCAAAAGCTGACAATCTAAGGAACTGCCATATTTACACAGATGTTTACACAAATGCCTGGGAAAAAAATAACCATGCTACTACTAAAATTTGTGGCCACTGCTTATTTATGGCAACAATTTTCTCACCAAAGTAGCTGAAGTAGATAAGAAAGTGCTGCCATCAGTTTATAAGGTGCATAAATGAGCTGGAAGCTGGGGATAACAAGGGATGGGTTTGCCCAGGGATCTTCCCTCGAAGATCTCATTGACAGGAGGATTTATAGGCCAGGATGCTCGCTTGGAAATGGCTGTTCCCCTGATGAGAGCAGATAGTGACTGCAACCCCAGCTGCTTGCAGGTGGGGGATGGGATACAAGACCTGCTGATCTCACCAGATTTTGAACTCTTGAAAGTCCAGCTCCTCACTCCCCAAAGTGTGGCATCCCTCATCCGTGTAAACACAGTACCCATAGTCTGGCTAACAGTGGTGGCTGAAAAGTATGTGGCTGAATATAAGTGAAGCCTCTTCTTTGCATTCCTCCAGCCCAGGATGGATGCTGACCATTCACCGCTTCTACCAGCATCAGTGCTACAAGGACACTCCCCAACATTGTTGTTGCTCATAGTATCTGGGTGATCTTTTTCAGGCTTCCTGAAGGCTGGGTATGTAAATCATATGTACAACATTTCATTGTTAAGGAACTTGTCACTTGGGGTAACCTATGCTGTTCGATGGTTCTGAGGACCAAAGGGAATAACTGAATTAAGATGTGAAGATGGCATAGGCAGCCCATCAGCTATAGCTGAACAAGCAGCAAGCTCCCTGTAGATAGCACTCTACCTGCTGAATGAGTTTGTTTTGACCGCTGACTCTCACATCCTTCCATTCCAAGTAGTCTAAAAATATGCAGTTACTTAGTGGCTTGTTTTTTTTTTTTCTATATCTAAACTTTTAAGTGATCATTGAGGAGGAGTATTTTCAGGAAGTCTGTTTCAAGTGGGGACATTTTCAGCAGGTGCACCAAACACTGGATCAGTAGAAGAACTTTCATCAATGGACAGTTGGATGAAAGTTGGGGTTTTGCCACTTGGGTTTTAGGTTGTACCTCTGAACAATACACAGGCCAAGAATTATTTGAAAAACTATTCAGCAAGACATTTCAAATAATGAATATTTCAAGTAAATCATTATGGACCATACTTGAATAGGAAAAGAGGCAAAATAGTTGATAAATTATTCATGCAGCTTTAGCACTAATGTAATAAATATTACATGGTGTCGGAGAGAAATGAAGGATTTTGAAATGAAGAAAGAAATTAACTATGAAGGAAAAGCACCTGAAAATTGGAGAAGGTGAATACACAGCTTTGAGATATGTGAATAATAATGAGACTAACGGGAGAAAATAAAAAGGATGACAACTACAAATCACATTGAGAGGCAAAATATTCTTCAGTTCTTTCTCTACAAACTTCTCAAAATTCCTTCAGCTCTGTTTAAAAACAAAACAAAGAAAACAAAGAAGACCCCCTAGAGTTAGCCAGGTGGGAACATACCTAGATCTGACTAAAGGGAATTACATGATCAGAAGTACTGATTTACAAGAGAGCTTTAACATTTGGAGAAAAATACCATTTTGAATATCAAATAATCTGTTGCTTTTATTTTGTAAAGTGGCTTTTCACACCATCTTAATACTGAATTAGGACAATAGGATTGTCTTATTTTTTAAGGACAGAATGCATTGGGTTTCTGTTGTGAGAGGCATATTCAGCAGAATTAACTGCTATGCCATTAGGCATGTCTGAGTGGTCAGGCAAATCTTCTCTGCCATCCTGCATCGAGTTATTAATTCCTTGTTTGCTGTTTTGCTCAGGTGTAGTGTGTACAAATTCTTACTAGTCTTAGCAGTTGACTCTTCATTTCAACACTTGAAAAAACTTAGTATTTATTTAATATTATTTTTTTGTGTGAGAGAATGATTTAATCTTTTCTTTCCTTCCAAATCTCTTCCTATTTAATTTCCTTTTCAACAGAAAGTAAAAAACAGGAGAGAAGGAACAAGTTTAAAAACCCCAAGATATTCCAAAACTAATTTTTCTCAAAATGGAAATAGAGACACATTACACATTTTTTCACCATTGACAATGGACTTGGACTTCTTTTAACCTCAGGAATAACACATTAAAATGAAATGTTTTACGTTTTTAATTTCTGTAAATGTGTCATTTACAAAATCTGTCATGGGCACACCAGTCTCCTCCTCATTGGACATTTACCAGCCTTGGCATATCAATCCATCTTTTGCACATCTGCTCAGAAAATGTAATTAGTTATACCCATATGCTGCAGAAGTACATGATAAAACTTAAGAAACAGAAAAGGCCAAGAGACTTGACAGCCCTTCTCCTTCCTACTGTGTATATTTTGTTGAAGACTTAGAAAAGTGAGAAGCTTTTCTTGCCTTCTGCCACAGGGTGGGGATAGCACTGTGTCCTAAGCAGCTTCAAGAGATTAGAAAAAAGCAAGTTATATTTTATTCTAATACTTTTGGTTCTATTCACTTGAGAACAATCATTTATATTGTAAAAAGGTGTAATATTCCCCACATAGACACACCTCCTTTCACTGGTCACTGAAATATTTAGAAACTTGCCCTTGAAAAGAAATGATAAAAAAGATGGACAGGTATCCTCATCTGAAATTTTGTGACATGGGGGACCCATATGAGAAGCTCTTACTACACAAAGTGACACTCACATGTAGCAAATATGGAAACTCTAAGCTTGTTGATCAGTTTTTCGGCAGCCATGTTCAATTTTGCTGGTAAGTGGCAAAGGAGAGAGGAACTACAATCCAAAACCAAGCTGTACCTTGGCAACCAAAAGTTGGTTCGATGGCATCTTCATGCCACTTTAGTTCATGAGTAGGGTTGTTCCATGTTCATCAACATTTAGCCCCTGCATTTGGTGACCATGTCTCTGCCAAACTGTAACTAGTTACTAGTGTAACTCCCTTGGACTTCACCCAGCTACAGGATCCGCTATAAAATTTGCTTTTTTCACTAAGCAGAATTAATTACCTTGCATTCCTATTAGGCTATTCTTTCTTATGGCACCATAATTCAAGGCTATGGATACTGGAATAGAGCTGTTATAACTATAATTTATCCATTAATCCCAGATTCTTTGAGGTTAAACCTAAAGGATGAAATATGCCCTGGATACACTATAGTTCCATCTCCATGGAAAGGGGTTTGCAGCTGTTCTCAAAATCTGCTGTAATGAAAGATTAGTTTAGCTTTTTTCCTGGATGGTACATTATCAGCCTCAGTTGGTGGCATGTCTAAAATCCAAGATTATGATTAAATTCACAAGAGATTTGAGTTTTCAATGGACCTCACTGTCACAGTGTGGAGTAGAAGCCACTGGCCACTAGTTAAATTATAGGGTACAAAACAAATTCTGAAAATGCTGAATTCTGTCAACTCCATTTTCTTGTTTTTGTACTGAAATTGAAAACAATGTGTCACTGTTCACTATCTGAACTAATTCGCAGTGATTTGGCATTACAGAAACCCCATTTTAAGTTTGTTTCTGACACACCACATTGCTGTGCATGTTCTTTAATGGCTGTACATTCTTCTTAAAAAAACCCCACAAAACAAAGCCATCTTTCAAATTATTAGCATTCTTCTACCTCAGTAGGGGGTTCAAAATCAAAGCTGCTGCACCTCCATCCTCCCACATTTCTCTTAGGATTAATATGGGAAAAAAAAAAGAGAAAAGTTCTCTTAATTATAGAGATTTAGCTTTCTTTATAAACTGTCTATTTTAAGATCTGTTTATAAGATCACAATATGAAACATCATTCAAAACCAGCGTGAATTGATTACATCCTTCTGAAGAACATGTAGCAGTAGAATATGCATTTTTAGCTGTTACACTGCCCTATAATTAAGGCTTTATTTCTTCCCTTCTAAACACATGTTGCTGATGCTGAAGAACAGCTGATATACTTGAGATGAGACAATGGAAAATGCTCCTCCCTAAAAAAAAAAAACAACACCCCAGCCTTTTAGGAACATGTGGCAGAAACAGTGTGGTCGCTACCAAATACAAGTCAATGTACTGATTATATTTTTATGCTGCTCTATGTTTTTAATGAGAAAAAATTTCCCAAATACTGTTAGTAATTTTAATGTTGTGTAATTGGGAGACTTCCTATTAGAAGAGCTGAACCCAGTCTTTGGTCTTTTCATTCATTTCCATGGATTCTGGATCATAGCATGATGGCCAGCAGTCACATCAGGAATATTCATGTGTCCTAGAATGAACGAACAGACCAAAGAACAAGAGGTACCATATAAATACATTTGCATGGTTAGAATTATGCAGTGACCTCAATTGTTCTCTGAACTGATCTAATATTTTTTAAAAAACTAAAATTAATACAGAAATATTCCTTGCACTGAGCAGCTCTCCACACAGATGAGTGAGCTAAATGTCAGTCTCCATCTTTGTCGGTACACGACCATGCCATGTGACTGCGCACTGGCCATTTTATGGAGTTATATGTGTGTTCTTCCATCCATGCTATAAAATAGCTGTACCACAAATAATGAATGAGAACAAGCTGACATCTGGATCTGTGTTAGTGGAGAGGGACTCCCAAGGAAAATCTTCACAGCCTTGCAGTTTATTTGTTTTGAATAAATACTTCTGATATATGAGATGACATAATAAAAAGCAGATATGAAATAATATTGTTTTCCATAAAGGTCCTCTATAAGACAAATGCTTCTAAGGACAGACGAACATATATAGCAATAATGTTGATCAGCTTTGTCAGGTTGCAGACAATGACTTTCTGAGCAGTGAAGCCAGAATTGCATAGCAACCCTCACAAACTTCAGACACAACACAGATTCAGTGTAGGTAGCAAGTAATATAAAATAGGAACAGGCACATTTTGAGTTAAGGGTTGAAAACTAAGCTAAATATAATTTAAGTTCTGAAAGCAAATATTCTTCTAATTCTATCCAAAGTGTATTTTTCCTTCCATAATATTTTTTGATCTTCTATATTCTGAAATCTGTGCATAGCCTGCAATCCCAGTGACAGATGACAGTTACCTTTGTACCTCTCCCAGTATCTCTTTTGAGTGGTGAGATGAAGTACAGTCACTCTTTTTGCTCCTCAGTATCTCTCTCAGCACAGGGGCAGCACTGCAGCTGAGGGAACTAGTGTGTGCCTGGCTCCCAGCCCTCCGTGCCCTGATCTCTTTCAGCTTCTCCGTCAGAGGGCTGCGTACTCTGTCCTAATGTAGCTGTAAAAGCTCTTACTGAAACTGGGCGAGGTGCTCTGTGGGAGACCAGGAACCAGTGTGGGACCTGTAGGAAGTGGCTTTACAGCTCTTGGGAAAAAGGAAAAAAAAATAAAATAAAGAAATCAGGAAATGACTTGTGTTGGTGTCTCTGCATTCTAACCAGATAGGGGATTGCTTTTTTGACTTTGGTTAAAAGAAGCTGGCTAAAACTTCCTGGTTTGACCCAGTACTGCCTTTCTGTATTAGATACTCTGGATAAGGCTGTTGCTGATCTGTGGTGAGAGTTTCTCTGTTTCAGCAAAACCTCAGAGATGAAGAAAAGCTATTATAAATATAGGTTCTAGGTTCAGTCTTCAGCAGAAATGTATTTCTTCATTTGCTGTACCAATGCGTGACAAAAATCACACCTGTATTTGTATAATATTGTTAGTTCTTTTAATAATTGTGTGCCTAAGTGCACAATCGTTGTCATGGAAGTGATAGATTAGTTGCTTTTCTGCTTTTGCATCTCCCCTTTCATATTTCTCCAATATTTTTCTTCCCCACAATGAAAATATGTGCAATGATGGGAATAAAGCAACGTGCTGGAAGGCACCAATAAATACTGAACAACTTACTTTACTGTGTTAATCTGTCACAATTAATTTGCTTATAAAATTTGTACTGTCCTGTCAGTGAGTGAACACAGTCTCCAAAGAGCTACTCTCACTTAGGTATTTTCTCTCAAGCCCAATTACAAATTGCTCCCTAACCTCGCTTTAGCCTGGCTTTTATGTCAGCAGAGTAGCTGCCAGTTTATTGCAGAAGGTATTGCTGGTGGACAAAGGTAGGAGAGGATGTCCTGACTTCCTGTAATAGTTTTTCTCTTCATGGAATTGCTCTCAATTTTCACTTTGTTTCACAGACTCACAGAATACTTTTCAGGTTGAAAAGGACCCTCATAAACTTCTCCTTTTGCTTTTATTAAATAGAAACTCTGGACTCTTGTGCTCTGTATATTGAAGTATCAAGCAGTAAAATTGATGAAAAAGCATTAGAGATTCTGAAACTTCAGTGAGCTACTGCTCATTTAGGTAGTGCCTGCCAGCCTTAAGGGCTCAGTACTACCTTTGCAGGGCTCCTGAGCAGGAGGTGCCGATATTCAGAACAACTCTGGCTTTGTCTTGTAACCCGACAACCAAATACTGCACTGCCCAAGTGAAAAAAAACGTTCTCCACTTAGAAGTAAGGAGCTTTGTGATAGCTGTACACATATGGAGCTTCTTGCTCAGCTCTCATTTTACATACTATTTTTTTACCTCCTGTTGAAAGCTTCGATTATTATTTCAATTAATGCAATTCTAGAGTACAAATAAAAAAATAAACATCTTCTTTTCATTTGCAAAATGAAATGGTGAGATGCTTTACATCTGTAAAACAACTTAAAATCACATTGTAACATTGCAGTCACTTATTTTTTGATTAAAGAAGTAAATTCAAAACAGCAAGTCACTTGCTCTTTAAGCTGACACAGTGTTACAATCACTTAAAGATCAATGAATCTTCCCCGCACCACGTCATCAATGCTGCCTTCATTCCAAGGAATTTTCTTAGTTTGACTTTGACAGTTAATGGCTTACTGGCAACTCTTGGTTAATTATTAATGCAGACATAATAATGCTTATTTCTTAACTAGCCTTCTGAGGCAATTATCAAAGGAATTATTCCTGCTGAAAACTCAGTGTCATGTCACAGACTAGATCAAAAATTTTAAAGCTCTAAGTATAGCTTTTTGCCTGTAGCAAAACTAATATAATGTTTTTTGATAATTTTTCCAATTATATTTTAACCAGGGACATCGTTTTACAGTTCTGCATTTAATTGTGTGTCTTACCTAAGACATGATGTACCTTCACTTTTCAGGTCCCCAGAACCTCCAAATTCCACTGAAAGTTTGTGGCTGTCCCTTTCAGGTTTGGACAAACTGTCAGCTGTCTCTTCCTCCCAGTGAGGCAGAGCCACTGCTAAGAGTGGGGCTGCCCCCAAACGTTGGTGAAGCTTGGAAAAACAACACAGTAGGTTTTTGAAGGACTTTAAGGTTCAGTTTGTTGGCCAACATTGCTTTTTATCACTCTGTATTCAATAAATGGTCTCTATGGGATTACATAGATAAGGCTTTTCTCTCTCCATGACGATGGCAGGACTAGAGTCAAGGTAACAGAAAACCAATCAGCAGTTCATAAGTGGTTCACACAGTAAAAGCTTCAAAGCTGTGCAGTGTTTTCTGACCGTTTTGCTGTCCAGGTGCTTTGTACTAAGGCCATACAATTTGATGCTCTCATCACTCAAGTCAGCCGACCAGCTAGCAGGTAGTAGCTCCTCCATTTGTCAAAAAAGGTTTATTTAGACATTTTCTTTGAGGAAAGTTACAACATAGCAGAGAAGCCCATTACGTACACCTCTGCCCTCATCCATTCTTCCCAAACTGCAAGGGGCTGTTTCTGCAATATAGAGGGCAGTGCTGATACGTGATGTTAATATGTAAGTTGGGCATGTGAGAGAAATCCCCTTGATATTCCTACTGGCCTGCAAAGCTCCTGCTGGAAGGTTGGTTTCATGATTAATTTATGCCAGCATTATCCTTCTTTTAGTGGCATTATCAGTGAATCTTGTTCACAGCTACCAGGAAAATGAAAGAGTTTCAGTATATAAAGTCCAAATCTTCCTGAAAAGTGACTATTTTGAGTGCATGCTGACAGCAGCAGGGGCCAGCAGTTCTTTTTGTATGCCCATATTTATTTCCTTTATCTCCTGACATGTGTCTTGCCACAGATCACTTGTCAAGCGATGAGAGTCTGCACCAGACAACCACTTAAAATCATCCAGTGCCATTGATGTCTTACCCATACAAGCTATCTCTGTTTTATTACCAGCAATTTGCACTGGTGACAGCTCACCTGTTCGGTAGCTGAGAAGCTTTTTGTTCTTGTCTTTCTATGTGTTTTCAGTCTAACAAGAGAGAAATGCATGGCTCACAGGCTCTAGGTATGAACTGCTAACATATAAAGAGGCAGCATGTTCTCAACACCTGACCTTTTATCTTGGAATTGTTTAGTCTTTATGGTCAAGACACAGATCACAATGACTAAACCTTGCAGCCCTACAAACTGTGCAATCACACTCTCTCTGGGGAAACCAGTTGTAGTTAGCCAGGAGCTGGGATTTGCACACCTAACTATGAGCAAAAGGAAACCTCTTTTTCTTTTGAATATTTACTTGATTTGTGCTTTCCAAGTACCTGTACATAAATCAGAATGCCGTAATAGGCACTTCGAAACTATTTGACCCGTAACTCGGGCCTACCTGCCAATGGTCCTGTCTCTGATGCTGGGCAGAAAGGGCATGACTGTGAAAAATGGGAGTTGCTGGGCCAAGAAAACACCCTCAGTCGTATTTTCTCTGGCTGCCCAAGATGGCCGATAAGCTGGGCCAGTTCTGTATTCTACAGGTGGTGATTACCTAGCTAGGAAACTGCAGGTAAAGTTTGAATTTTCTATTTTACAGTAAAGCACTGCTGTTGTTTTCAAAGGGTTCTTACATAAATTTGAGAACAAAACCCACAAAGAAGTAGGTATGAAACTTTCTACCACTCAGAGCTGTTGTTTTATGCTCTCTGAAGACAGACACTAAAACATCACACCATTTTTACACTAGTTTCTTTTCTTGAAGACCTGTTTTATCTTTTAAGTGTTTATTTAATTTCAGTCTGCAAATCTGCAGAAAGAAGCTGAGGCCTTGAGACAGAAGCTTTTAGCTGTAAGCAGCTGAAAGTTGAATTCCTGGTAAGGGTTCTGGTGCTTCAGAAATTATTTAGAGTGGCTGGGTTCTAACAAGCTGTACAAAGCTATCTGAAAACAGCAGAAAGAAAATCCAGTATGAATAAGCAGATTGATTTTGAGTAATTCAATAGTTTAAGCACTTTCTAAGCATTAGCCTAAGGAAGGTGAGATTCCATAAGAAAAATCTTTGGAAATAGGTCTAAACACACAACAGATTATGTAAAATTATAAGTTTCAGAAGTTTCTGCACAACACAAAAAGGACAATATATGATTGTACTTAACAATAGACCTTGGTTTTGCATGATGATAACACTACTAAAAAATCAGAAAAATAACAACATGGTGACAAGAAAGCCTCTATATATCTGATTACCAAAGTCTTTTCTACTGTAAGTTATGGCCTAGCTAAAGAGGAAAAGAAATTAAAAATAAATCATGAACATACTGAACCACAGCCCATGTTTTTGCCAAGGATGCAAGATCCCTGATGGTGCTTCTGATTTCCAAATCCCTCAGAGAGCAGCTTTCTGCTCTGCCACAACAAACAGATAAAATCAATGCAATGCACATTGGCATTCCCCATCTCAGCTAATGAAGCATTACATTTTATTAGAGGAGACAAATTTAAAGGCATGGTGTTTAATTTTTGGTTATACTTAAACATTCATGTCCTTCCAGGTAAGCTTGTTCAAGCTCAATTCTTGAACTTTGCTTATCTGTTATTCAGACTGTTACTGCTGTCTGTCTTGTTGGAATCCTGTTTACAGGACTGTACACTACTGAGAGATTAGGAGCTAAAAACAGCAGGCAGAATCCAATATTAATGAATGCAAATTAATGCTCACTGGGGAAAAGCCAATTCTCCTATATATATAGACTGATGGAAATTAAATTATTTAGTAACCTTCAGAATAGCTCTTAATGTCAGTGGACAGTTCTATGGAATGGCAGCTTAGCATTCAGTGATACTTTAAAAAATGCATTAGGAATTAGTAGGAAAGACTGATGAGAAAAATCAAAGCACAGTTATGACAACGTGTACATTTCTGGTGTGTCTGCATTTTGAATACTGGCTGCAACCAAACTTGAAAGTATAGAGAAAAGCAGTAACAATGAGCACAGATACGAACTGCCTTTTGTACAAGATGATATTAAGCTATGTTTTTTTTCTGGGATAAGAAGCAGTGCATGGAAGACACACTAGAGGTTTCTAAATTCTTGAGTGGCACAGGGAGGACAAACAGAAATAATTGTTCAGCTCTTCTCACAGTTGAAGAGGCAGCAGGCATTACCTGAAAGTATTGGGTGGCTGGTTTAGGAAATCAGAAAATGAATTGACTCTTTCTACAAATTAAATTGTGGAATCCCTTGATACTCAGCATGGTAAATACTGAAAGTTTAGATGGGAAAAAAAAAAGTATAGAGAAATGCATTAAGGGCTATTAAGCACACTGATAGAATCTCTGATGTTAAAAAAATTAAGTTAGTGGGAAGGATACAATGGGAAAAGAGTCTGGCCACATTTTCCCACCATGCCTCCTGTGAGGATCCACTGCCAGCACAGCTGGACAAGATGCTACATGGCACAGCCCTTCCGTACCACACCGCCTTCCCTCTAACACAGACCTGAACCTCGTAAATGTCAAAGGCAGGAGAGATGCATCTTTCTGCAGTACTTCAGAAGCATCTTAACTGCTATTTCATAGCTGAGAAATAAAAGAGCTTTAATACTTCATGGGTGCAGCATGAGAGCAGACTTCTATGCCTTGCTGAAAAAGCTGTTTTGCTATTCCAGGTCTCACTTGCAGATCAAAGCCACAAAGTCACTTGTCCCATTTGGACAGGTCCACAGCCACCCAAATGCTGCTGTGTGCTTAGGAAATGAGCCCCTACAGCCATTAGGTGACTGACAAGAGCAAACTCAAAAAATACCACTACAAAAGGTGAAGGTGACAGCTGAAGCCCTGCTCTTCTACAAGGTCAGAGTCACGGTCAGCCTGTTTCTGATTCCTCCACCTCCCTCTTTCCATATTCAGACTTAGGCTTGCTCAGTCATTAACTACCAGGGAACTACTGCAGGAATTAGAAGTGCAGACTGACAGACCTTTTGGGTGGAATAATTCAACGTCTGGAACACTTTAATGCATATTGCATGAGTGAATCAGCTAATCATTTTAATGCAAAATGCTCTCTTGCTTTCTTATCGCTTTCCCTTCCACACTGGCTGTCCAAAGAGGGAGGGAGTTAAGGATTACAGGAGGGTCAGCAATGGGAGTAAGAGGTCTGATCCTACAAACTCTGAAAGGATGCTCCTGTGTTGGCAGATCAGTGCTGTGACTAACATTGTATTGTTGTAGAAACAGTCTGTTTCGTGAACTGTCAGTTTTTTCTTTATCCTTTAAAAAACTCAAGTTGACGATATTTACTAGACTTTTAAATACTGCAAACTGAAAAATGAATTAACAGTACTTTAAAGCAGCATTAATCTCACAGAACATGCTTGGCATCTTTCTATACCATGTTGACATGGGGTGACTAGCACTATCTATTAAAATAATCCTAAAAAACTCCTTGAAGACTGTGCTAGGTAATTTTACAAGTACAGGAAATTACTCAACAAAGAGAATATAACAGGCATGCTACAATACCAAGATACATCTTAAAAACTAGGATACAGAATGAAGTCAAGCTTTCCTTATTAAACTTTTTATTAAAATGGATCTATCTTTACATATTTAAAATACTTTATATCCAAATTATGCAATATTTATGAAAACAATTGTATGCAAACACTTGCATAAAAATATGAAAAATCACAGCTAAGCAATATAGAGCAATATATAGCATGTTTCAAAATGTATTCCAGGACAAGAATACCTGAGTTTTCAATAAGCTGGTTTCCTGCACTTCACTGATTTTTAACAGTTAAATTGAATAGTGTATCTGATCTCATATAAAAAAGCATAGGTTCTTTGGTTGGGAGAGACTGCATGGAGAAGGCAGCGATCAAGCAGAGATATTACTCAAGGCCTGTCTTCAGAACCTTCTTCCACATGAAGGTCCACTGTTTGAGATGCGAGGAAGGACTCCCATGTAGCAAGGCACTGAAAAAAACAACACAGATACATATGAATAGAGCAGATTTACGTAAATCTGGTAGCCAAGGAGAAAGAAAAAAAAAAAACAGAATATATATATGCATTGTCACAAGCTGCTTTTGTGGGACTACGTTAAGAGCAAAATACGGTTTCCTAGCCAGCTCAGTGATATGCAAAATCATCAAGACAACATGCTGAGTGAGCTGTAAAGGTCACTTTTACATAATGAGAAGCACACAGTGTGAGCATCATAATTGTATGTGTTAGCATGGAAGATGCTAACATTAATTATGCTCTTCTTTAATCTCTCCGTTTAGTTACAGGCAAAGATCTCTTCCAAATAGTGCCCTGTCAGGCACAGGTCCCTTGTAATCTCTGTGGATTCCTATTGTATACCCAGTTTTCTTTCCAAGTTAAATGAAACCATTTTTTTTCCTAAAGACACAGAAAATTCATTTTTCCCCCGAGTAATGGGAAAGAAATGGGACCAGAAAGGCAGGGATTGGGGAGGTGGGGAAATTGTCATCCTTACAACAAGTGGCATTTCTCTCCTCATGGAAAAATGTATTTATAATTGTACAAGCTAATATTTTTATTTGAAGCACTGAGACTGTTGACAGTAAATTGAAAGAAAAGCCCAAAGAAAACTCAAGTTACTTTAGTTCAGTTTGGCTTAATTGAGTGTTGTCAGCTTGACAAACCATTTTAAATCATAGATTAGTGTTGAGGGTTATGGCAGGGCTATCACTAGGTAACCCATGGTGTGCTTACCCAAAGTACCAGCTTTCTACTATTTCAAGTCTGTCATTAGAATGGGGCAGGTAAACTCAAGCAATAATTTTATTGTTCAGATACTACTGGAAAAAAAAACACCTTGAAATGGAAATGTTCTAATACAATTTTGACTTATACACTCATACATATTGCTCTTGACAATGCAGCTTTTTTACTCCTTACTCTACACAGGTTTTTCCATGAAGAATCTGAAATATTCACAGTAGATAAGTCTTCTGAAATTTCTCAGGAAATACCTTCTTTTATATTGAAACTTAAGACAGCATACTCTATTTATTTGAACTTTGAATTAAATCAGTATCCTGAGAAGAGCATCATTTCCTAAGTGAAAACTTTTGGCATACGCTATTTTAGGCACAGTAATTTTCTATGCCAAACTACAATGAAATATCTATCATCCATCTGTCATTGCTTAGGATACCTGGGAAATACATTAACATTTGTGCTGCTTGATCTCGAGGGTGGTAGGACACTGGAACAGGTTGCCCAGGGAGGTGGTTGAGGCCCCATCCCTGGAGACATTCAAGGTGAGAC